>AYNK01003707.1:0-14200 GCA_000497225.1 Amanita jacksonii TRTC168611 | reverse complement strand
AATTTCTACGTAAACGGTGTCATCAACTTGACAGAACAGATATGACGCACCTGACCTCAGGCTTCAGGATCGCTGCGGATTCGCAGGGTGAAGAGATGGCGGAAATGAAACCGGAAGCTTTAGCGGATCCGAGCGCCATATAAGTGCAATCTTCACTTATCGCGTGACGATCCGTTCAACATCACCTTCTTAGGAGAGCGCCTACGATCGTTCGTACTTTTACCTGGTCCTGAACCGCCTAGTTCTTCGCGTATCGCTGAATCCATGTTATCCACGATTGTATATATCAGGAACGCCGCAGCGATGTAATTTATTCCGTATCTTAGCAACATAAGACACGAACGTTAGAGGTCGTATGTCATGCAAAGAAGGCCTTACAGGTTCGCTTTCTTGCTTTTTTATATTTTCGGCTCACTTGATGACGAATTCTTGAGCAATCCCAGGCGCGTCATCGACAATTCCCCTTTTTTTAACCCCACAGGGGTAAACCAAATTACCAGGCCTTAGCACAATTCTCATCTCCTCGGCCCACAACGCCAGGCGAATCTACCCAACCCAGGACCTTGGAAAGACTCAAGTTGTTCTGAATCTTCCATAACCGCTTACCTGAACTGCTGTATGTCACAGGTCAGCAGCGCAGAAAAAGTGTTTCAATTCATAGGCGCATGTCGCCGTTCGACCTGCATGTATTAGCCCGTCGTGGTGCCTGGGGTTGTTTAGTTTCCCCGATGTTCAATAATAGCTCTAGGCATGGGCTGGGAATAAAATCCAAAAACCTGGTTGTTGACTGCCATAAGAAGAAAAATAACAAGGTTTCAATTCTTGAACAACCTAACACATCAAAAGATAAACCTTAAAAGCAGCGTTACGACATTAGCTGTTCAGCCCACTCACAATCAACGTAAGCAACATATCACGCATTTGACACGCGCTGATACTCCAAGGAGTAAGTTAATCAAGCGAGCCATATTTTTTGTGTGATCCATTTAGGTAGCTATGTTTGATGACCCAAGGACCAAAGCCACTGGAAACGACCCTGAATACTGGCGGTGGGGCGACTTACCAATAATGATGTGAAATCATTTCGGAATGGAGTGTTAATCAACGCATTTAACTATATCATGATAAATTTGCAAGTCCGCACGGACAGTCAGCATTCAAGTCCATCCTGTTACATATGTACACGCACCCGCCAACGAATTATAAGACTAGTCCTTATATTCTATTCCGCCTTCAGCGGTGGGTGCTAAGGAAGTAGCTTGAGCTTCTCGAAGTTTGCCTGTTTCACTCATGGCAAATGCCGCTGGATCTTTCATTTCGGAAAGCGGAAATGAATATTAATGAACTGTTCCATAATGTCGATATCACCAGACTTGGACGGTCACTTTCACGGATCGCGGGAGTGAGTCGAAACGTCGTCGCCGGTCGAACGAAGCCACAGAAATCGTTGGCTTAATCGACTGCGTCTGTAGAACCTCTGGGTTGTGCCATATAGTTCGTTATCGTGCCGTGAAACAGATACTATGGCATTACGTTTCTGTCCTCATCGGCGACTCGGTTCAACCCCGGGGCGCCTGCGACGCCTAACCTAACCGCTTCTAGCAATGCCGAAATGAAATCGGTGTATCTTGTCTAGTCCGAATATCTCGTAGTGGTGCGGGTGGGATCTGATGAACCAATAAGTCCATCTCGTGAGGCAAGAACAAAATTAGAAGCAGGCCGGGAAAACCATCCTCGCGGACAAGTCCACGTTATACATCGTCATGAGGCGTTGTATTTTGACCGCACAACAGGCCCTTTTTGAAGGGCTTCTCAACGGCATGAATATCTCTCAAGGCAGGGAATAGCTTGATGATACTAAAACAGGGAAAAGGGAGTCTGGCACATGTTGTCCTGTCCTTGACAACTGACGTGCAGAATTTTGGTAAATCTCTTGGCCTGTGTCAGCTAGGGTCACGCTAAGCCGCGGGGTATCATAGAAGTTCTAGGGCATTTCCACAAACGGCTTCGGTCGCTTCTGGTCAATGACACATGCATCCGGTCGGAAAGATATAGTTTAGTAGAACCATTGACTAGCCACCAAGAAAAGATATGCATGCTAAGCGGTGGCCGAAGAGTCTGAAAGAGCAGATGCAGATACCATTGCGTTTTATTATAGCGAATACATACCATGTAGGCGACAACCAAAATGGAAATGTCCGTACCATTCGCTCTCGAGGTCTACGAAGGGTGTCCCTAAGTCCGTATTTCTCCGCTCCACACCTTCCTCTGATAGTCTAGAATGACGGGTACAAAGTCCCAGAGACCAAAATCAGGCCAATAAGTATTCGTGAAGTGGATCTGAGTGTTTTCGCAGCACTATCACATAAAGATTAGTGAGAACTAGTTCAATCGGTTATTCGTAAATTCAAACAAGAACCAAAAACAGGATGGACTGCAGAGAATGAAGAAGCCAAGGTGAAAACGTGTCGACCTCGTTGTTACAGAGGGACGTCTGGCTGTGAGAAATACAAATTCAAACAAATCATGTGAGGAGCCCCACGGTATGTTTCAGCGCGAGCCTTATTGAATAAAGGGAATGCCGAAAGCGTCAAGAAGGTTTCACGGAGATGCGCGAAAGAAGGGCGGTCTTAGATGCTCAACGTAACAGTAGTACGCCATGTAGCAAGCGTGGAATAGAACAGTGGCTTACCTGCCACAGCATGAAATCGCTTAGTCGCTTAACACCGCTGGTGCGGACTAGAACGTCCAGTGGAGGGCTCCCCCCGCGTGTGATCATGAGATGTGAAGTGATATCTTGCTCCGTTAGGGTCCTGCCATGCCAAAAAAAAAACACAGGAGGTTGAGCAATGAATTATTTCCATAGTCATGTCAGAAAATAAAGAAAAAGGAAAGGCGGGAAAAAGAACGAAGGGTAGTAGCGGGGTGTTGGATAGGAGTGAATTCAAGAGGCGAGTGGAAAATTGGCTCACGGGAGACTGTCAGTAGTGGGTGCTGATTGTAGTGCTGCTTGAACGGCTGATTGGACCGCCGATGCAATTTCATCGCGGGAAGTGTAGGGTAGGCAAATGTTGAGGATGGCGCGGTCATTGTGTCTCGTCATATTCTCGGCGGTTTGTACAGCACGGTATACAGATTCTGGGAGCAGTTCAGTCTTTCCAATAATATTCAAACGAACGCCATATTCATCAAGCAAGTCGCTATGCATTCCTCAGTTAGATGTTCTACAGTGACAGAAAAATGGGGAAATGGTATAGGCAGTATGTCAATGCGTACCCATGTCTACACAGTTCCTCCAACTTTTCCTCTGCTAAGCTCATCAGGGCATCCACTTCCTCTTTTTCCCTCTTGAAATTTTCAATCGAGAATGCGTATGCAGAAACACATTTAACGCCGAGACGAAGACAGATTTCTAAGATCTGGAGAGGGTTCGAGTAGAGGCCAGAAGCAGAGATGGACTCACGCCACGTAGGGCCATGAAGCCTGCGCCATGACCGACTTGCACGGCTTGTTGGTGTGACCGGGCATATCGTCTATTGCCGTCCATAACAAATGCGACATGTGCAGGTATAGGACCAGCGGCGAGAATAAAGAGGAGGAAATTACGGAGGTGGATATGAATAATTTCAATAAAGGAGAGGAGGAATGAGGGGAGCGACATAAGGACTACGGACGGGGAACGTGGCAGTTTGGGCGTGAGAATGGCATTTGTCTGGGGACGCAGTGTTATTTTACAATCGTCTTATTAGCTTGGGGTAGTATCTAATACAACACCTTACTCAGCCGCTGTATCTGGTTGAGCAAGATATCGCCTTGTCTGATTAACGTCTCATATTGTGCGTTCTTGAGTGACGGTCTGGTGGTTTCTACAACACCGTGGACCTTGTCAATGGTGCAATGCAGTCGCCCGTTTGCTATGAAGCGAGAAAGCTCACTGTAAAGAACCATCAAATGTCAAGCATGTTGGATTGTGGATACGACGAATCAGACGTACTTGTCAACGAAGTCAACGCTAACACCAAATGCACCACTCAGGCTTTCCAGGGTCAAGCTACGGTACGACTCGAGAAGCTGGTTATATGCAAGAATACGCATTTCACGAACATAAAACCTCGTATGAGAGTTGAGTATGCGCGAAGGAAGCAAATAGGTTTGTTCTAGGGAAGCTGTTGACCGTTAATGCGAGCAAGCATGTGATGGTAAGTCTTTGTTCACCTAAAGCAATGAAAAACTTGTCGTAATGACATTCGTACAGGTTCTTAACCAGGTCGCCTAAGACAGGCACCTCTGGCAGGACCTGTATGACCTCAGGAGCACTAATGATTTTCTTCTTCAGATCCACTCTGTTCAGGGTCAACGTGTTTGAAATGACTGTGAGGGCGACAAAGTCATTGTACGGCAACAGCTCTGACGCTGTGAATGTTGACAAGGCGTCCGAGAACAATTCTCCTCCTCGCTTGAACTGTCGTATTGAGAGAAGGTGCAGGCCATTATACACTTTCAGCCGGTTGCGTCTGTCCCAGTCTCCGCCTTCTTCAATGAGCTTTTCTGCCTTGGTGAGGTTGGATGTGATCACTTCGTGGTCCCCAAAGAAGAACCCTATCCTAATAAGTGTGAGGACAATATCGATTCTTGATCCCAACATGGGTGTCTTTTCCAGTGCTAGCTTCAGAGCTGCTATCGCGCGATCCTGATCATGAAAAATTGCGTTAATATGCTGTCGTTTTCGATCAAGTGTCAGCTTGCCTTGTCCCCAATCCTGGTTAAATAAGTGGCCTTGGACCTCAGGGCATCTGAAATTTCAGACTCTCCCTCAGTTTTCTCAGCTTCTTCCAATCGTTCATCTAAGCGTTTCAGTTGTTCCTGGTTTGCCTTTTCCATCTCTTCTAGCAGACTCTGGTCAAGGGACAGACCAGACGACGCAGAGGCAATGATTTTATAATACGGCGCCATCTCTGTTCCCTAATCAGACGAGGTTGTCCCTCTCAATAAATGTGGGACAACATACGGTCGGCTTTAATCCCTTCCAACAGAGCATCCCGTGCGCTGCCGTGTAGGTGGGATAGCTGCGGCTTAGACAACACGAAAAGCTGCTGGGGCAATTCAAGGTTCGGAATTGGAAGGACGATATCGTCTGCCATGTTGCTCGCGGTGAGCTGGTTGGGACCGTTGGGTGCTCGTTCCAAGGAGACGCGTCATCTCGTGCTTTTCTCACGCTCAGCGACGCGTGTTCTCTCTCATTAGCCTCGTCCCTCTTCCCAATCTCATAACCTTTCTCAGAATGGTAGCACATGCAACGCAGGAGCTACTTGCGCAAGCAGAGTCTCTAAAATCAACCGACTGGAGGAAGGCGGAGGCCCTGTATAAGCAAGTTTTCCAGGACAGTGGTATGGTGCTGGATCCATTGCCAATCCTTTCTTGCAATTAACTGCCCATTTATTTGAAAGCTTCGACCTCCGTCAATGTTTCTATGGATGCAGAGCAGTCTCAGACCTTGAGAGATCAAGAGTCTGCTCTTGTAAAATTGGGAGAACTCTACCGTGATCAAAAGTACGTAGTTATTTTCTCCCCTGTCCCCTACCCCCGAATCAATGATATTAAGGAACGCAGATGGCCTAGCTCAAGTAATCACGCTATCCAGATCGTTCATGTCTTCCACCGCGAAGGCCAAGACGGCCAAACTCAGTGCGTCTTTCCATCTTCTACTTCTCTTTGTCCTCCTTCTTGATCTAAATTTGATATTCTTGCTCTTACTTAGTTCGCACCCTGCTCGACTTTTTCGCCGCTGTCCCCAACAGCCAACAAATACAGATCAACACCCTTACTGACAACATCTCTTGGGCCAAACGGGAAAAACGTATTTTCCTCAAACACTCTCTCGAAACACGACTTGCATCTCTCCAGCTCGAATCTAACCAGCATAAAGCCGCCCTATCCCTCATTGACACTTTGTTGACCGAGCTCAAGCGCTTGGATGACAAGATGATATTAACTGAGGTGCATCTACTTGAAAGCAGGGTGTATAGAGGCATCGGAAACCTTCCAAAATCGAAAGCAGCGTTGACGTCCTCGAGGACAGCGGCGAATTCAATATACTGCCCACCATCACTGCAGGCTGCGTTGGAACTTCAGTCTGGTATCCTCCACGCCGAGGACAAGGATTATACAACCGCATATTCATACTTCTTTGAAGCATTTGAAAATTCTTCATCCCAAGGAGAGGAACAAGCTGCGCTAATAGCCCTGAAGTACATGCTGCTGTGTAAGGTCATGTTGAACCTTGTGAGTTGTCTCCCCTTACATATGAACAGAAACGTTGATTATTTGTGGACATCAGCCCGAAGACGTAACCTCTCTCTTGTCCATCAAACTCGCACTCAAGTATGCCAATCTAAGAGAAGTTGAAAGTATGCGCGCTATTGCCCGCGCACATCAGGAGCGGAACCTTGCCGAGTTCGAAAAGGTGCTGAGAGACTATAAACACGGTGCCGCTCATCTCCCTTTCAGGTTATTGGATATTGTGCTCACACATGATGACCGATAGAGTTGTCATCGGATCCGACGATTCGATCACATCTTGCCGCTTTGTACGACACCCTGCTGGAACAGAACATATTGCGAATAATTGAACCATACTCAGTTGTAGAGATCGATTACGTCGCAGAACAAGTCGGGCAGGCAAGGCAGGCTGTTGAAGCAAAGTGAGCTCTATCTGGCTTATAGCGGCGTCCATTGATATAATGTACGCCTGTAGGTTGTCACAAATGATCTTAGACAAGGTCTTCTATGGTGTACTTGACCAAGGACGAGGGTGCTTACTGGTTTTCGACGCACCAAAGGCTGATGTAAGTTCATGTGGCAGCTCCATTTTTCATCTTTTGTCGATACACCCCCCTTAGGATACGTACAAAGCGGCAATAGATACATTAGAACAAGTTGGGAAGGTCGTTGAATCGTTGTACGCAAAGGTAGGCGAAAGTTTCATAAAGGATACGCAACGCCTAACACACCCATAGACTTTAAAAATTGCATAGATTGTAAACTAGTGTGTCAATAAAAACCAATGAGCAGCTGAAGTTGATTGACTAGGCTAGCATCGAAATGATACGCCCGCCTCGTAAAACTTCACGCTTCAGAAAGTATCCAAAGGAACCTCATGGTGCTGCCTGGTTTCTAACTGTTGAGACCGCAAGTGGCGACACAAGCCAAGACCATTGTGGCAGCACCAGACGTTCCACGTCCCATACAAATGTGTAGAAAGTGTAATATAAAAGTATCGCCTGCTCTCCCTCCCTCTCCTCTGCTCTGCGTGAACCTAAGTCTGCCCTCATGCGCTCCAACAAGTACTAGTAGTGTTCAATCCCCGTGCTTACCTTGTCCAGCCCTAGAACCATATGAAACATTATTCAAGTTCGCTTTAGGATCTGCTCCATGCGATTCGAACTGGATAAGGATCAAACTCCCTTGCGGCGATATTATCACGATCCGGTTTCCATTAACGTCGTACGATAAGCCACGACTCCATGGCGGGAGCCGACAAAGCCTCCTGGATGTGGCTGCAATGATCCAGCCATCCTTGTCGATGGCATATGGACGACCATCAAATCCCGAAGGTTGAACTGGATGATTTAACAACTGGCCAGATCTCTTGAACTCCCGTATCATACAACCCCAGCCCCTTTTCAGATCAACCCCAACTCCGAAATCTCCAGGAACCTTCTTCCACGTCTCTGTATCAATCAAAGCAACCCGGAGTTCTGTGTATTCTTCCTTGATGGCTGCTATGTATCTCCCATCAGGCGAGAAACTGATGTCCTTGTAGCTGACCCGATCCACGCGGACCTCAGTTAGCTTCTCTGCTAGTAATCCCCGTAAAAACAACCCATCCTCCCGGGCGTATGCGATATTTTCTCCGCTCGGTGAGAAAGCCCATGCCCGGAAACCGCCGCGGAGGCCATTGATAAGCTTGTCTTTACCTGTCTCGATATCCCATATTCTGAAGGCGTTACAGAGGTCAGAAGCAACCTCGAGTCCACCCGTTTCAACGTCCCGTACTTCAAAGGTCATGCGGCCGCCACCGATAGCCGTGATGTCGTCATCTGAAAGTTCCCGCAGCTCTCGCGAGGCAACAACTTGGTTGTTCTGTAGAAATGCCAACACTGTAGGAATCCGAACCCCCTTAGGTACTATTACGAGCTCTTTGAGACTTCGCAAGTCGTAAACGGAGAGTTTTCCATTGTCAAAGTAGACCGCGATATGTTGGGAATCTGATGAGAAGGTGTGGACCAGAATTGTTTCAGGCCTTGTTAGAGGATTTCTCCTTGGAATAAAGGGCATTCCCGTATCCCACCTCCGGAGGTCGACACCGCCAGGATGGGAAAGTATGGTTGGGAGGTATTTACTGTCCGGTGAGAACAGAATTGACCTGAACCATCTAGGTATTGTCCATCGCTTGATGCAACGGCCAGTCGCGACGTCCAACTTTCTAATCACCTTTTCAGAGGACATGGCTACAGACTCGCCGTCCGGCGCAAACATAGCTACTCGCTCCGATTCCTCATTCTTGGTTCCTGCCTCGCGCATGCTATCGTTGCTCTTATTGGCATCCCAGATGCAAACCGATCGATCTCGGGATGCAGAAGCAAGGTAGTCACCTTTGGGTGAGAAAGCTAGGGCAGATATAGCTTGCACGTGGACTCTATATTCCGAAATGTATTCTGGTTTTGGCTTGGTTCCTACGTGCCAACCCATGACTTCGCCGCGGCTATCGCCTATTATGATGCGACGCCCGTCCGGCGCAAGAACAATTGAAGACAGGGTACCACTGATATCGTAATTCACTTGGCGCAGCTTTTTGTTGGTCAGCGTCAACTGTGTGATACTACGCTCGCCGCTAAGCCAAACGACATATTCAGTGCCACGATGGGACAGAAATATCGGCAGAGAGACGACCGGTCCGTCGTGTCTAATCTCTTCGTATGATTGCACAGCCCAGATGATCACGGAGGTAGCTGAAGCTGCTGCAACATATGCCCCATCGGGAGAGAAGAAAATGTGACCCGGAGCACTAGGAAAGGACCGAAACAAGGGCTCTGGATTTTTTAACTCCCATATACAAACATTCTTCTCTTTGCTTATCTCAGGACCTTTATCCTTGCTCCTTCTTTTGAACTTGGCCTTTGAATCCTTGGCCCCTGCTGTCGAGGCAAGCCGTTTACCATCAGGTGAGAAAGCGAGCGAAGTAATCTTCCCTATGTGACCAGTAAGTTTCCGCAATACCTGCAGGTCTTGGCTTCGTAGGTCGCGCAACTCAATGATGCCGTCGGCTTTGCCTATGGCGATGTGAAGACCGTCAGGAGAAAAGGCCGCACACTGTGCTACGGGCCTGAGTGCTTCCGTTCCGTTCTTGACGATGTATAATTCACCATTGACAGCGAGATACCCTCCATTAGGTGAGAAGGCAACGGTTGCACGAGTCTCAAAGTCAGTGATGATACTGCGGCGAAAGACCCGACATTCACAGGTCTCGAGATTCCACAAACGTACGGTTCCATCTGATGAACTCGATGCGACGACTTCCCCATTCGGCGAAAACCCCAGGCCTGTTACCGGGCCGGTGTGGCCCTCAAAAGTATGGCGTAGCGCAGTCCAACTTTTGCGGTTGCCACAAATAACTTGAATATTCGAGTGCTTGGAGGAATATTGTTTGAATAATTCTGAGCTGGTCGGGCAAAAGGCGAGGCAACTAGCGTAGATCTGAGAAGGGTACCGTCTTATGTCATCATAAAACTCGGAGAAAATTTGAACGGCGTCTGATAGTAAGGATTGGATCTTTGCCATGAAGGCTCCAGATCGCTTCTGAGGAGTTGGCTGTCGAAAGCGCAGAAGCCGCGATAATGACAATCGAGGGGCTTGGCTTTCTACCTCTGGGGGTATAGCCTGTGCCAAACAATAGATCGGTACTCTAGGCCTTTGAGTTTATGAGCCTTACCTCTAGGAATTTTGACAAAGATCGCAGCATAGATAGTGCATCACGAAGAAAACCCAGCAGAACAAGTACTTCCAGCCAAAAGAGCAATCGGCATTCAACCCATTCAACTAGCATCGCCCAAAGACGATCATGCCCATGCCCTGCCAAACACAAATGCACCACAAAATACCGACAACTATACTTCAACTCGGCCGGTATAAGCCTGGAGATAGCGCCTAAGAAGTGTCAGTAAGCAAGGAGCCAGCTTAGCAAGGGATTGACACAAACCTGATTGCGTTAGGTCACCTGGCATGATTTCCAACGTTGCAAATTTCGGACAATCACATACATTCTTCCTGAGCAGACGCTTCATGTGTTCGAAGCAAAGCTCTGCTATATCGCAATGTGATTGCCCCGGGTTAACCTGAAGTTGTGAGTCCTGGGTTGCTATATAGTGACGAAATGATTGATGGATGAGATGTATTACTTTCTCATCATCCTTCGGGACGATGATAATAGAATGTAATCGATTCAAGGCGGTACGAACATCTCCTGAATCAAGCCCCAGAAGCATCCCGAGTGCGTGCGCGCTGAGCGGTTCGGTGAGAAAGGCGATTGTACTGACAATCAATTTAACTCGGTTTATCAGATCTTTGGAAGCCGCTTCCGGAATGGCATTCTGGATAACATGCGAATAAAGCACGTTGAGGGCAGCGTTACTACCCGAGAGAATTCCGAGCAAATCTGAAAGCCGACCCCTTGGATCATGGATGTTCTCATCTGTAATGAATCCAACGGAAGTCACAGCGTAGATGAATAATTTCTCAGCCTTCTTGGTGAGAGCTTCTATATCTTCCTCCCGTGGCCACGAAAGTAGCTCCATTTCTTTCGCTACCTGGCCAAGGCGAACTTGCAAGAAATGTTTGATATCCTTGTCTGTCGAGCTTGATAGATCCTCATTGAAGATATCGTAAGATCGTAAGATGTGGGACGTTTCAGGGCCGAAAAATACTCGAAGGTGTGATTCAGGTCTGCTGGTAATAAAGAATTTCAGTCGGAAAGGAAGCGTAGGAATATTGTCCGATAGTATCCGGAGGATTTCTTGAGCTAGCTCTTTGTCATCGCAGTTGTCAAAGGCATCAATGACGACAATGACCGGTTTATCGACCGTGCCTTTGTCTTCTCGGCTAAGGGGTTGAAATACGAGGTGACCGGCCTGTGTGGGTATAGAGATATCCGTGCGAGCAAAGTGCTTCTTGGCATTTTCAGTGATATACAATCGAAACATCTTGTCGAAATTCGCCAGTTGATAAGCTATAGTGGTGAAGAATAAGCCGGGATCAGTGCAACCAGGATTCTGGCGGTCGAAGAAGAAACTGGCGCCCAGCCACCCTAGTTGGCGGTATTTCTCCGCGACGGAATATGCGATAGTAGTCTTCCCGGTACCGGCAGGCCCATGGAGGAAGAATATAGGAGGATCCTGTGGATTGGTACTCGCAGCCCAAGCATCGATCTCGCTCAAAACCGTTTCACGTGTATTCGGCATGCAACCGCGTTCATGCTTCCGCAGAGAGGAATCAAAATGGGCCGGGGCCCGTCGGAGCTCGTTCAGAATGTCATTCGGCTGACCAGTGTTCTTGATCTGGATTGCTGCAGAAAGTCAGTTTCAGGCCGCCGTTTTGATATATGCAACCTACTGGGGTTTCCTGTAAAATCCCCAGCAAAAGAAATATTGTGTTCTCCATCACCAATAAAGCCTCTGTTGTTGCTCTCGTTAGGCCCTACGCTGGTTTGGTTGTTGGCGCCCGTATTGACGACATTGAGGTTATTGTAGCCTTTAATGTCGGTGGTTAGTCCATTAGTGCGCATGGGGCTGGTAGGCGTGTTCATTACATTCGTGTTGGAGGAGAAAAACCTATCGTGGTTGGAGTTGGGGAAGCATATAGTCAGTAGCACGTTGCGCCCATGCAATGTTTCCTTATATAAACATTTAGGCGCCCTTGCCCGCTAACTCGCTTCACGACCTACTACGAAACTGGGGGGACTCGGATGCCACGTTCACGACTGTGCACCTGCACAATATTCATGTCCGCAGCCAGCCCCCCTTATCGAGGTCGAACGCGTTGATGCCCTGTCCCTGAGTAATTTTGCATTGCCGCGGCGGGTCTCAGGGTGTGTGGATTATAATTGCAACAGCGCAAGCTGTTCAGTCTGTGAGCCATCTCAGGGTAAACAGTTCTCGCGTGTGCTTTTTTCCTGGGGTCGTATTAAAAAAAAAGGCACTCGGCAGATGAATAGAGCCGAAAGAATTAATGAAGCCTAGACGTTCAACACGAGGATCCCCCGGCACATACTAATCAGAAATGCGATGCTTTTAGACTGGTCAAGCGTTGCACAGCCAAGGGCCAGAGCCTCTGGCAAGCGATGGGATCATTGAGGACAGGAACAGGGAAGCCGACGGAGATTGCCAAGATCAAGGGCAACATAACATAGGACCCGTCGGGCGGACGAGTCGGAAGACGGTGCGAACAAAGGTACGTTGAAAGGCGGTGTGACGGCGGTGTTGGAGTGGAGAGGAAGGCCTGGAGCGGTCTGGAGCGCTTACATAATGAAAATTGAGTTGGTGGAGTGGGGGCTGGACGGGCCTCTGGAGGGCCTAGACAGTAAGATGTGGCGAGTAAAAGGGGTACAGATATCCCGAACAAAATCTGCTTCTCTTTTCCGCGACCAACCGTGTCTGCCAGAATTTGACAAGATAAATAAATCCGCTCTCGGAATACGCTTATGATGGAACAACACCTCCTTCCCCATCATCCCCTCTGGAATCTTCCTCCCCCCTCCCAGCTCCATCTGCAGCACAACTCCTTTCCCTCCTCCAACACTCTGCCCCCAATCCACCAGCAGGACATCCAACACTGGGACTCGGCTGCTCCGTCCATAAAAAGAGAAACCATGCAGGCACCCAAGGAAACGACGCCTACCCCCTTTGCATCCTCGGATGATCCGATGCCAGCAACCAGTGATTTTGTCAAGAAGCTCTACAAGTCAGTGATTTGTTGTTTGTTCCTGCCCCCTCCGAGGCTGATATCATCGGTCCAGAATGCTGGAGGACCAATCGTTCCAGCACGTCGTCTCATGGGGTCCTCAGGGTGACTGCTTTGTCGTTAAGGTACGGACTTACACGTCATCTCCGCCACACGCGATGGGGATCGTCGCTCACAAATATGGTTTATCGCAACAGGACATGAATGAATTCACCAAATCCATCCTGCCTCGCATGTTCAAGCACTCCAACTTTGCCAGCTTTGTCCGCCAGCTCAACAAGTACGACTTTCACAAGGTCAAAAATACCGACGACAACCACTTTGGAGAGCATGTATGCTGTCTTCTTCTGCCCCTTTCTGTCTAGATCCTCACCCATCTACCAGAGCTGGACATTTCGCCACCCTGATTTCCACGCAAACCGCAAGGATGCCCTGGAAAACATCAAGCGCAAGGTCCCTTCCTCACGCAAGTCACATTCTACTGCCACCTCTTCATCTACCACCACTCGCCCCCTATCTCCCTCACATTATCCATCATCCTCATCCTCATCACACCTGCACAACCCATACCCTCCGCCCAATTGTATCCAGACGCAAGTCCAAATGGACTCGCTCCAGAACGAGATCCGCCGCCTGCGCGAGGAAGGCGATGACATGCGCTTACGTCTGCGGACTCTTGAACGGAACTATGAAAATGTTTTGCTCGAGCTCGTCACCTTCCAGCGCGGCATGGCACAGCAGGACGGCGTTATGCAGAATCTCATCGGCTACTGCATGGGTAGCGAGAGTGGTGAGTACTGTTCGCCTTCGATTTCGCTCCATATGGGGAATGCGAGCAGTACGGGTGCGACTAGTGCCCGGTTGACCGGTCGGCTGTTAACAGCCCCCAGTTCGATCGGAGATGTTGCAACAGGTGCTGGTGCTTCGGTTAACGGTTTCGGCGTGGCTGCGGGCGTTAATGGTGGCACTGCTGGCTTTAATGCCTTTTCCGCTGTTGGCATCATGGGACGTGGTATCTTTTCCCAGTGATGCCCGCCGGATCACCCATCTTCTCCCCTCCCCCGACGTCAACATTGACTCACGCCGGGTCACCTCGGTGCCGCCGCCGGCGCCTTTCTCCGTCCGTCCGTCCGCCCACCCCACCCCACCCACTTCTCCGCTCGAAACCAAAAAAAAAAAAAAAAAA
>AYNK01001488.1:0-18934 GCA_000497225.1 Amanita jacksonii TRTC168611 | reverse complement strand
GCAATCGCAAAGGTCAGTGTAATTATGTCATTGAGCTTTGAGGTATTCATGGATTATGTGGACAGGTTTATCATGAGATACCAGCTCTTGCCGAACCTCGCACGCTGCCCAGTGAGAGTCAGCGGACCCCCCATAAGGTGTCATCCCGTATTTCTTCTTTGATACAGGGTTTGTCAAGATACTTTAACCACCCCGTCTTTCGGCCGTCCTTCGCATCGGCACTGCTCTACTTCACCGTCCTATCATTTGGGGGTCAAATGATTACTTATCTTCTCTCAGCTGGCTTCAAGGCAACAGATATCGCCCTCGCGAGGATAGTCTCTGTCATGTTCGAAATATCTGCGACTTGGCTCGCGCCATTCTTGATGGGTAAAGTTGGGGCCCTTAGAGCAGGCTTATGGTTCACAAACTGGCAAGCCTTCTGGATCACAGTAGCAGGATTACTTTTCGTCAAGATTGACTCCCCGTTTTATTCGGCCGTGGGACTTGTGGGGCCCGTGATTGTAAGTCGCGTTGGCCTGAGGGGGTTTGACCTTTGCGAACAAGTCATTATTCAGGAGGTATGATTCATCGCTATTGCTACCTTCTATTCATATCAACCCTTCACAGGAAGTGGAACCGGAAAATAGAGGTTCATTCTCCTCTACTGAGGCATCCTTCCAGAACCTTTTTAGCCTTTGCTCCTACGGAGTCACGATCATCCTCCCCAAGCCAGAACAATTTCGATACCCGGTTCTGATTAGTCCCTTGGCGATATACCTTGCTGGGGCACTGTACGCAAGTTTTGTTAGAAATAGAGGGCATTTGTTGCACGCGTCCCCCTCTGTATGAAAGCCCCTCTGGGCAAGAGGTGCCTAGTTATATTAGTACACTACCCCAATTGTACGTATCAGTAGAATTTAGATATGCTTGCTGGTGGCCACTATACTCCATACACCACACGAGCATTCTCTCGAGCGTCCCTCATGACTTTCTCTGCGTCCCAACCCGGTCCCGCGACATTAGCTATAAACTCGGCTGTCCAGGGTATCATGGCTGTATGGGAAAGAGGTAACTTGGCTCCCTTGAGAGGTGGGAGGGAATTGTACAAGTTAGCGGGTACCATGTATGGAGCATCAGTTTCGAGGAGTATTCTCAACCTGCACGTTGACGGTGTGCCATCTACAGAGGAAGCTTGAGCAGCAAGTTGTTGTACAACAGTAGATGTATCCGTGTTCGTCGAGTATGTTATTACCCCTGTTATGCCAATGTAGAGATTTGGGAAATGGTCTAAGAGTCGCTGAGCAAAAGCAGGCGAGTCGGTGAAACAATGAATATGAATCTGTGAACAGCGTCTCAGAAAATGTCATGAAAAATATTCGTAGAGACAAGCTTACCTTATGGTCTCTAGGTACATGTTCTTTCAAAATCCTCTCCGTATCGTCATCCGCCTCACGGGTATGTATCGTTAATGGTTTTCCTAACCTTACTGCGTGCTTCACTTGACGAATGAAGACATTTTGTTGTACATCGCGTGGGGAGTTGTCATAGTGGTAATCAAGGCCCATCTCCCCCCAACCGACGCATCTAGGATGGGACATTGCCTCTATACTGCGCAAGTTAGGTTAACGATAGTGGCGACACTTGACAGTGAAATAAGATTTACAGTTCATTTTCTATTTTGTCGTTGTAAAATTTTGCTTCATGACTGAATGCAATGAGATGCAGGGGTTGCATTGACCGGCACACTTACGGATGAATGCCTAGAGACACAGTCGAATTTTAACCAACTCATCTTTTAAGAGGGCCCTACGGAAGCTCACCAATTACGAACCAATATTCGATGCCTCCCCATTGTGTTTGCCTGTCCTCCTTTGTCAGCGCAGAATCCGCGAATTCCTTCCACATTCTCCGGATAGGTGCTTCGCACCAAACGTCGACAATTGCCTCGATATTCTTTCCGGAATACAGACCCCGTATAAAATCAAAGACATTTTCGTATCTCCCTGTTTTATAACGCGAACGGTACGTCGCGAACGTCGAGGCAATATGTGTGTGCGTATCAACCACAGGCGCACTTGGGGCTATAGGGTGGGGTGGGAGAAGGAGTAGGTCCTCGGACGGCGTTGTTGACTTTTTTTTGCCCATTACTGTGAGCGAACGCCGCAAAAGGCCAGGTGTGGATGTGACGGTTCTGACTAAACGAAACGACATCAATGTCGTGAAGGAGTCGGCTTGGACGAAACGAACACAACGACTGATATTCCAAACACAAGGAGAAGGGCTTTATGCCCAACGATTATCGCAACCTCGATCCTTACTACCCATGATATATATTCAAATGATTTCACTCAATACATACTAATGAAACAATCCATTTAACTTGGGATGAAGCCGTATGCTCGCACCGTGGCTTCTGTCAGGTTCTGAGTGACCCGGAGAGTCATTTAGCATGCAGGTATAATCATCTGAGTTGGCACCAGGTGAATGATCATGTTGATTGCAGGTCTGGCGTCGTTGCTCTTGAGGCCGTTGCGCAGTCAGTTGTGAGCCCGGCTCTGCTTGAAAAATGCCGATGGCAACCTTCCACCTCGCAAGGTATGTAGCGAGGTTTGAACCGACGAGGCTGGCGCATGTCAGATAGCCAAAACACAGGTGAGCTTATGTGAAGAACACGCTCTCTCCTATCTTTCCCACGTCCTATTCCTCCCATTTAGCACATTTTCCGAGCTTGCGATTGAATTGGAGTATCCCATGTCTATCTATCTGTTGCGTATTCCTTGCTTTACCTCGTTCCCCATGCTCAAGCGTAGTGTGAAGAAGATATGCATTTACTGGTCAAAAACTTTTTAATGCCAAATGCTATTTAGGGCTGGTATTATCGGAGCGCTTGGGGCTACGTGCGAGTGTGAGCTGTGCTAACTCCCCTGCGATATTATCAACTAACTACTTCAATAATAGACACCTTGATCAGGGTGATAGGAAAGCGCGCCCATCCCCTGCATAACATCATGTACCTCGCTATACTCTCCGTCATCGTATCTGCTATCAGGTATATGTATATGCATGCTATAACCTCGTCACCACTAACTCTTTCCTCTGCTCAGCATGCTCGTCACGAGAACGCCGATCATAATCCCTATCCAATGGTCATTTTTCGGCTTATTCTTCCTCGCCGGTATTTTTGGCATGACTGCCCAAACGCTGATGACCATGGGATATCAACGTGAAGCGATAGGGAGAATGGGTGTGTACACTGGGATTGGGAAAAATTACTATGATTGAGCCTGGAGTGTCCATTCTTGAGGTAAGCTGCTCACTGTTATCGCTTCTTCACCTCAGCTTAACCTTTGACGGCAGATTTTGCTCACCATTTTCCCGCCTCCGTTGATCTTCATCCACAACCTCACTTACTTCCAGACTACCGCCAATTCCATATGGAGTTGATATGACTGCATTGGCCACGCCTACATCGGCAGTTGTCCCACTCCACGTGGCAAAGGACGGTAGCGTGGGTTGGTGCCGAGAAGGGCAAGAAATCAAGTTCAGTGACGCTAGCGTTTGTATCTACCAGGATCGCTGCCGGGTTGGGTGATAAAGATCCTCCCGCCGCCAGCGTTCTTCCTCTTCCCTTCTTCCCCCCGTTCGGCCAGCCTCAGCTTCAGGAAGTTGAAAGAAATTACTTTCGATAGTAATAACCCCAATCCCAACACGCCTCGGCCTTAGCCCCAGCTCCAACCTCAACGAGGACACCTCACGCTTTCCCTCACAAGTGGTAGCAGCATCAACAGCAATAGAACTGCGTCCCCCTTTTCGCTACACTCTCTCCATTCCTCGCAGTCATTACACTCCTTGCACTCGTTCCATGGGAGTATAACAGCAACCTCACCGATTCCTCAAACTCCGCGATCACCAGGGACGCAGACCTCCGTTGAGAGTGTGCCTGGTTCGCGTCCGGGGTCTGGTTCTGGTTCTGTGTATGGGGGTGGGTAGGGTATGCAGAGCCCTCCTCAGCAGCAGCAGCGCCAGAGAGCGGTGAATGGGAGGTTGGTCAAGCCGAGACCTGGTAAGGGGGAGGATAAGAGTGAAGAGAGAGGCAAGGAGTCTCGGGCTAAAATGAACGACAACAATAACTCGGAGAACAAGTTACAGGAGAAAGATTCCTGGAGTGGCGGAGGAGGGGGAGGTGGAACGCCGACGAAACTATGGAAACTTATGAAACGTATCAGCACGGGTGGTTCACGGGACAAGTATCATGCTCATTTTCGCATTCGCATTCTCACCATCACCACCATTCGACACGGTCCCCAGGTTTCGTAGGGCAAATGGGAAAGCCATCACTTGCGTAGTCAAACCATAGCGAGGAGTCGCTATCTCGTTCCCACTCTGGCCATTCTTCGCACAACTCGCATGGGTCATATGCTTTGTTCCCCGAGCCATTGTGTCTCAGCCCGCGTACATCAATCCAGTCATTTGAGAGGAATTTAGTGGGGTTGCATTCTATGAAGGTCTTTGTATAAATCTACAAGGAGATGTGTCAGGTCCAATACATTGTAGAATAACGTGCCTCACTCCTGAATTCTTCGATTATTCCTAATGGCACACTGTGTAAGAGCTGCGTCTCTTCTTCACTACGGTACGGCGCATTGTAAGTCTGTTGACGAGCTTGACAATACAGGTATTTTGTTTCACTCTCTCGGCACCATCACCATCGCTTCAGTTGCTCTCGTTCATAATTTCAATTTTCGGCGAGGCCGCTGATCCAGTCACCTCCCTACCAGGCGGAACAAGTCTTTATCCAGCTCAGGCCGAGTGTGGTTATGATGACTCTATCCCGATAGGTCTTATGGCTATGACGAACTGAATATATTGCTAACATCATATATACAAGTGAGTGGATATGGTATAGCTACGAGCGATGCTACTGATGGTTGAGCATTTGTTGGTAGCTGAGCTATACTACGAAGTCATGATATTTGAGGGTGTGGTACTTGATCACGACTGTGAGGAACCTTTATGTGGGCCTTATCGTGAGTGTGGTGGCCATTGAATGAGTGTGTCGGTTGATGGCGAGTGTGACCTTATCCTCGCGAGACAAGCCTCCAGAAACACGTGGCGTTGTGATCTGTTGCGGAGGTGACAGTAGGCTAGGCGGGGTGACAGGGTGACAGGCGGTAAAGACTACGCATCCGCTACACTGTGCGCCTCCGTGTGGCGGAGTTGACTTATTCCGAGAGGTGCTATTAGAAGCAGCAAGAAGGGCAAAATGGAGAGAAAAAAACGTCGGAATCATTTGTCAAACTGCCCGAAGTAAGGCGTCGTCATTGAATGATAATGATTAGTGATATGATCCAATTGGTAACTGTCAATATGCATTCAATACCTCCATCCTTCACCAAGTCAGAATCTGACATAAGTATACGTTCTTGCCCCAAAAGGTCCTAGTTAAGAAATGAGGCAACCCGGTTCACTTTGTCCAGGTGGAGGTTCCGATACCCCTTTCACTTTGCGCTTGCCAGCTTATCTTATCGCACCAAACCCAGCCAACCCATATAAGGCTCCAGGTAGCCTGAGCCCCCCCCTCCGACTCCTCCCTTTCACTCTACTATCCTATACCTTCTCATGCACGGTTCACCCTCTGTCAATGCACCCTCGACCCCCGTCACCTCGTCACCTCCTGCAGTAGCCGCCGAGCGGACCAGCACAATGTCCCCGGCTACGCCAGTCGTATCGAAGGAGACCAGAGAGTACGAGCACCACAGGCAGCGAATCAGGAAGGCAGCTGAAACAACCAACTTGCGAATGAGGAAGCTGGCAAGTGCAACAAAGCAGCTGTCCCTGTCTCAACCTCGTACCACTCCTGCGAACAAGTTGCGCAAGGGACTGGGGCTGGCCGTTGACGTGGCGGATGTGGACGACGACTCTCTCCCGGATATTAACAAGCGCGATGTAGGGGAACCCGAAGGCTTGCGCAAGAAGGCGCCCGAGGTCAACCTTGCAGATTTCGTCGTCACCAGGAAGAGTCGGAAGGCTGCTGGTCAGCGGTTCCTTTGTTCTTACCAAAAATAGCTCCCTGACCGCTTATGACACCATTCTAGATAATGGCTTTGAACTAATCCCCCACGTTCGTTCCGTAATTATTCTCGATGATAACCAACCCCACGACATCGACGTTGATGAGCCATGGGAGTACATCACCGCCGTTGATGAGGATCCGGTGCGCCAGGACAACAAGCCCAACCCCATCTCGTATGCTATGGTGGTTGCCCGTGCGGCGTGATGCATGATGCATGATGTCTAGCGTCATCGTCATCGTCATTGTCATCTTTCTTTATCTTATGGTTCCCTTAATCTCGTTTCGCATTCATGTTACACAGACCTTCGTGCAGTAGTAGTATGCCAGATAAACAGTGTTGGTCACCCACCATATACACCTTCATTACACGTTAGATAGATTTATGTTGCCATGCACCAATGCTATAAACCATAATATCCATGTGAAAAAGGCCTTTGGAAAACGCGAGCCGAGATGCTCTGAGTCCGATCGTTGGTTAACGGATTGATTACCTCTCCTTTGTCCAAAGTTGGACCATCGTAGACCCGACCCGCTATCAAGGTATGGAGTTCGCTTCCATCGTTGTGGAGGCTAGTAAATCAAGTTGTTATCGGGATACGTATCCTGGGAATGCTAGAAGCCATATCGGATCACCGTCCACTCAGCACTCAGCACTCAGTTCCGACCTTGGTGGCAATACATAGCGACTTGTCGGTTACTCCGACGTATCAGTACCGTTTCAACTACTTGTCTGAACAAGCCTCCGCGGGAGTAACCTGGCGCCTGGTACGCATCCTACCTCAGGCTGTGGTAATCCTTTCATAATTGGATCAAATCGGGAGATTGTTGAGTCTGACTGGTTTAGCGATCACACGTTCGTCATTATCAAGGTTAACAACGTTGATGCATGCCGTTCCCGACCCGTATCAATCAGTCGTTTCGCCCTGTTCCGAGTCTTCGCCATCAACCTCAAGAGCTTCGAATCTACTTTTCACCGTCTGCAGCGGGTGTTCCTCGTCAACTTCCTCTACATTTTCATCTTCTTCACTGTCGACATTATGCTCTTGCCCGTCGCTGTCCGCATCAGTTCCTTCATCAAGGGCGTTACCACGTGGAATCCAGATGCCGTTGCCATCCCCGTTCTCTTTGACAATGTCCGCCTCCTCTGATCCGGGCGGCCAGAAGGCCCAAGCAATCTTGCCTTCAGCGAGGAGCCGCAAGACTTATTAGAAAGCTAGTAAACATGCATAATTACGCAGAACTAACCACTTACTAAAGTTTCCAGCACGATGGATGTCTGGTCTGGCGGCCTTAGCGGTCACCCAACCTTTTAAATTGGCATACGCTATAAGAATATCCATGGCCGTCCAACTGCAAGGCCTTGACACTGATCTTGCTAATGTCATACCTTCTCTCCATGTTCTTTTATCTTCGATGGATCCGGCAGATTCACCCGGGTAGCTTAGGTTCAAAACACGCTCAAGTGGGAGCAGCCTAGAGGCGAAGTGAATGCAGGAAGGCACCGCCGAAATTCGCGAGATTGGTAGGATGCCACAAAGGGCCTAAAGAGGAAATTGATAAGCTAAAGATTTTGCTGGCGGGGACTATAAACCTGTAATTCCACGGGAATATAACTTGGCATGACCAGCCCCGGGCAATCCACGAGGCGGATGTCGTGGGTCCAAAACAAGGTTTGAAAGTGTTTTGTCTAGATAGGTTTTAGGAGACGTGAATCTACCTGGTGATTACTACCTTTCCCGGTGTCTTGGACGCTTTGACTTTATGTTGTCCAAAGAGTGCGTTCAACAACGATGACTTCCCGACATTCGGTTGTCCTCCACGAGGATCAGCATGCCTGTGTTACAACTTTACAACGACATGTGCACACCGATGAGACCCACAGTCAGGTACCCTGGCTCGTCTTGTTCTTGTTCGTCTTCTGCATGCTCTGAGCTTTGGGGTACACTTTGGGATTCTGTTTTATCATCCTTAAACGCTTGCACATTCTTGACTAGCTCCCAGTCGATGTCACGTTTCACGGGTAATTTCCATGATGCGAGTCGGGATGGGTTGGCTTGAACATCCGGGGGTGGTTTAAGAAGTTCTGAATGAGCTGACCTTATTGCACCCACTAGGGTGTCCCTGAACCCCGCAGGAATATACGGCTCAGATCGTGAATGGCCCTGGTCAGTAGTAGTCTCCTTCGCTATATAGGACTCCACTTGGACGACACGCGTTGCTGGATATCGTAGGCTAAGATAATCTATCCACGCCTTGACGCAGACAGGACCTGTTATGTCGACTTTCGTGAGGACAAAGATGACCTTGCGCTTCGCTAGATAGTCGTCAAGTGAAGGTGGGTAATGAATGACAGGACAGCGAGAATCGAGTAGTACAAGGAGGATTTGGGAAATTTCCGAAACCCGCCAGCTGCACCGAGTCATTGAGTATGATATTAGAGAGAATAGGAAGATAATCATGCCCACAGTTGCCGCCAGACTTCCAAGTTGCGTTCAAAATATGATGGTGATCTTGGGTACGCTTGTGGTGTTCCGGCCATCTGGACAATGGTGTCCGATTCCTGCCAGGCTCGAAAATGCTCATCCGTTTGCTCTAACCACTTTTTGAACAGGCCCTCCTCGTTATGTTCTACTTCTTTCTTTGTCATGTCGAATCGCCATTTCGGTCGTCGCGGGCATGTTAAGGGTGGCAGGCCCTCCTGTCCATGCTTAACGTCATACACGGCTGCACTCCCGCTGAGAGGTCGTGCGAGTGGGACAGTGGATGCAATAGATTTTGTCTCTTCGAGGAATTTCGGCGAAAGCTTGATGAACGCTGATTGGAGGCGGCGAACGGAGTCAACCTGCGCCACTCGAAACTTGGCCGCCTGGTCCCTGGGTCTGTGCCTTGTTACAGGCTTTGGTTCTGGAGGGGGTGCATCTCCTCGCTTGATCGCACGCTTGAGCTTCTGTTCCGCCTTCTTTTGGCGCGTAGATGTTGGCTTTCGACGACTTGGCATGTGTTGACAATATAACGCGGATGCTCCTGCTAGTATTATTGGATTACCAGTCCACATTTCCTTGCCATATTACAACCACGCTACACCATAACCTTTTAGTTTAACCGTTAATTAATAAATTTATCACAGCCATTAATCCCGTAGATACAATTTCTAGTTTGTGCTTGTAAAGTGTCTAATCTTATCCTTATTCCATCTTCGGCCGTTATGTCTTGTTTGGTCACAATTTTTTGCTTGTGAAAGCTTAATTCTAGGACTTGTGTCCATGAAATGGCGCTCAAGGCTCGCCAGCCACGCGAAATCCCACTGCCTTCAAGTCCAGAAACACATCAAAAATCATCGACAAGGAAAAGGAAGCTAAAAGGAAAAGAGAAAGAAATTGAGAATGTGTCATGCGCGGCTCCGAGGAAACGGCCGCCAAGTTGTCGAAAGCCAAGCGCTCCTTGGAGCTGGACGAGTCTGACAGATTCTTCTGCGAGTAGAACTCCTCCAATATTTACCAACGATGGAAGGCAAGTAACAGTCCAATCTACTTGCTGCACGGGACTAAGGATTGGGGACTTTAAGCTATTTTCTTTCTCTGGTTGGCTCGTCCATCAGAATATATTCTGTCACTACTGGGCAGATCGTTTCAACACTCTCCGCACCGCCATCATCTAAACCCGCAAGCGAGTCGGGCCTTCTTACATCTGCCATTCTGTGCCCATGGAATGCCTTTCAACTGATCACTGGTTCTCTCGACGGCCGTCTTTTGATCTGGGATTTCCTCGATGCAGCTTTACTACAGACCATTGACATAGCGCAACCTATTCACCATATATGCGCACACGACAAATTTAGGAACACAGTGTTCGTTGCAGTCAGCAATTCAAAATCCAAAAACAACGGTAATATCCATGATTTCATTGATCTCGTCAACTTGACCAAATCTTATTCGCGTAGATGACGGTGTGGTACTGCAAGTGTCTCTGAGCTCCGATGCAGACCACAACTCTGCGAATAAAAAATCACCCATTGTCGCGGTCGTAGGGAAAACCCGATTTCCAACAGGTCTCGCTTTCTCGTCTTCGGGAACTTGGTTAGTTGCGACAGCCGGCCACAAAGTTTACGTTGCTTCGTCCCTTTCCTTGAAGTCAGGATTCGTGAAGTACGTCTCTCCCGAGCATTTGACGTGCTTGGCATTCCATCCTTTTGAAGACTACTTTGCGACCGGCGATAGAATCGGAGTCGTACGCCTTTGGTATTGTCTAAATGAAAATCTTGCTGCGGCCAATGTCAAGTGGGTCGAGAAACATACACAGACCACCTCATTTCATTGGCATGCCCATGCCGTATCCTCTATCGCGTTCACGTCGAATGGTGCATATATTTTGAGTGGTGGTGAAGAGGCTGTCCTTGTCATCTGGCAGCTACCTAGTGGTAAAAAAGAGTTCGTGCCCAGACTGGGTGCGCCGGTAAACGCAATTAGCGTCTCAAGACTATCAGACGAAGAGGCATTCATTGTCGGGCTCGCCGACTCTACATATTCATTTATAAATCTGGGTTCATTGAGGGTATCAAGGAGCTATTCAGGCATAAAGCTTGGTAGGATCACTTCATATCTCTTTTTGTACCAAGGCTAATACTAAGCAGATCCTACTTCCTCTGTCGGGCCCGCGACTTCCCAAAAATGCACCCCTATTGCCGTACACAACACTTCGCCAGCACTTATCCTGCCTTCATCTCACCCTTCCTCCCTTCAAATATATTCCCCGCATTCATCAAAATTGCTTTACGAGCTCGAAGTAGCTCCTTCAAACAGGGTCTCGAGGCGAGACGAAAAGCCCTTGGAACCTCCACGGGTGGAGAAAGTCGTTGTCTCTCCTTCTGGACAGTGGATGGCTACAGTGGATGCGCGCGCGGAAGATGAAACGTTTCATAGCGAAATATACCTTAAAATATGGTGCTGGGATCAAAAGAGTGGGTTTTGGATACTCAATACCAGAATAGATCGGCCGCACGGATTGAAGGAGGTTACGGCCCTTTCATTCAGCGCTTCCTCTCCACCATTTCTCGTAACCGCTGGCGAGGATGGGCAGGTAAGGTTTTGGAATGTCCGCACTGTAAAAAGGAAGGAAGGGCAGGCAGAAGGTATGCGATGCACAGTCGGTTCTTGAGCCGGATTTGTTGACCATTTTTCTCAGAATTCTGGGTGACACATTCAACATTCACGTTCCGTTCCCAAATACCTAATTCAGTGTCTTGGTCGCCTGATGGTTCATTGTTGGCCATCTCTCTGGGGCCATATGTGGCCCTTTATGATCCTCGTAGTAGCGTTACAAGGCGGACGATAAGTTCACCTGAATGCCAAACGACCTCGGCTGTGCGTTTCGTTGGCAAAGGGGGTCGCTATCTTGCTATTGTGGCTGAACAGGATCTTGTGATCTGGGACCTTATTGTGGAGTCAGGTACCTTTGACATTACAGCAATGTGTGGCTTATTCACCAATCCTTCACTTAGTGCAATGGGCGTATCGCGCATCGATCCCGATACAAGAAATAATCCCACACCCTCAAGACGACACATTTGCCATGTTCCATAACCACCCCACTGCCGATGGTGGTAGGACTATGGCTTTGACCTTCCATGCCAAGTCATGTGTAGCCCTTAGCGAACAAGTCATTCCACACCAGTTCCAGAGCATCGTCCTGTTTGCCCCTTCAAATGAGACGTTTAATTTTGTCGGTATTACGACCAAATGGGCTGTCGTCTCATTCGGCGAACAAGCCCTACAGTCTCGAGTTGATGGAACTAGGAGCAGCAAAATATCTCCAGAAGTGGTTTCCCACCAGCGCACCCTGTTTCAGGACATTTTTGGCTCCTCGGCTTTTGATCAGTCGTCATCTAGGCAATCTAATTCAGAAGCGTTCCATACTGCAGTATTGCTACGTTCGAGGGCGCCTGTTGCTGCATTCGATGGGCCCGCTTACCAGTTGCCTCCAGTATCCACCCTATTCGATACAGTCATATCGAACTTTATACGCGCCCGGCCATCTGAGCTACCACCAGATTCGAAGACAGTGGAAGTTGAGGAAGATATGGATATGGAGGTTGATGTTCCGGAAGTGCATGTGAAGGGAGACCAGAAGCCACGACAGGTCATGCAAGAAGAGATGGATGGGCTTGTACAGCTTTTCAAGTCACATACTGTCGGTCGTATGTGTTCCGTTTCACCTCCCGTTCGCCATAATTAATCGCCTATATTTATAGTCAAGTATACAACACCTACAACAAACACGAATGGTAAAGTCAATTTCCAGCCAAAGCCTATGGTCAATGGCAGTGCTCGTCACCCCGCCGTGTCCGCATCACCCGTAACCTCTACACGAAAAACCAATGGACGCTCAACTCCAAAACCAGCAGCTGTTAAACTGCCGCCACCTGTTTCTTCTCCACCTTCAGTATCGCAGTCACACTCGGAAGCTGCTCCCCAACGGGGTAAAAAACGCAAAAAAGATATCTAGGGTGTATTGCTATATGATAATATTAGTTTTTTGAGCTTCGATTTGTACCATCCACGCCATTGCATGGGCATGTCTATGATTTACCTAGCATTTATTTACATCACTTCGCATTTAAATGTTGTTTTATGATCCCCCCTGTCAAAGAAGTACTGCCGGTCTAGGATGGTGGTTTAATTATACAATAACTATCAATGGTATCTGTCCATCATATGCTGAGTAACCAGTCCTCCTCCGGTGGCGATGCCCCTATCTCCAGTCGATACAAGAGGCATATTTTAGCCAATTCTTGATGTTGTTGGTCGGACAGAGTGGCCGACAGCCCCTTTGTAACGTAAACCTTCCTGAGCGGGCATCCGAGTTTCTGTCGATGGATAATCCAAGCCTTGGCTTGCTCCGCATCAACGCCACTGTTCAACTCTAGGAAAACGATGCGCGGGCATACGACAAGCGCTAGGTGCGTAGGCTGGTATCCCCTTGGCACGAGGGCTGGGTTAGCTCGTTGAAGGAAGAAATGGAGGAAGAACGGCTGCATATTTGCGACCCGGAGATACATCATTTTGCGCATCGAGGTGAGCCACCTGAGTATGACAGGACAGGGCGTGATTTCGACAGCGTATATTGTCAAAATCCGGACTTCAGGAAAGCGCCCAGTCAAGTAGGCGAACAGCGAGGTGTAATCCTCGCCGATGAGGTTGAAGAGATGCAAATCCCGCACGTTAGGCGCGTGGATTTGCTGCAAGAGGTACATGGCGTAATGCAAACTAAAGTTCGCACACACGAATCGTTTGAGGTGGGGGAGATGGAGGGGCTCTAGCTCCTGGGCAATATCTTGCTCCCACTGGGGGCCTGCGCCGTCCAGGCAGAGCTTATACAGATTTGGCGAACTACGGAGGATAGCTCGAAAACCATCCAAGGATGGGGACCGGTTGAGTGGTATGCGACGGAGGTCGATCACGGTCAGGTTGGAAAGTTGAGTTTTGGACCAGTCGACGTAGAGGCCGTTGAGGGAGAGGGACCGGAAGGTCGGCAAATGGGCTCCCCCAAACAGGGGAATGGGTAACTTGGATCTGGAAGACTCTGGGACATCCTCGATGCGGAGGTAGTTGGGTGGGGACCGGTGCACCTCAAAGCGCTCCAATAACATGGGGCAGTTCAGCTTGGCGACTTTCTGGAACATATCGAGCGCGACGAGCACGGGCTCCCAGGCCTCGACGATCACGATGAAGATGCGGAGCTGGCTGATCTTGGTGAGGAGCCTATCAAGCACCTTGCTCATGGTTTCGCCGGTGTACTTTAGCTCTAACGAGTCCGTGATGCGGATGTCCAAAGGAGTAGACCCCGCCCTGTCAAACCAGGCGAAGGAACGGTTGAAAGGAAGGTGGTCGCGGAACCAGATCGCATTCCAAAGAGTAGAGTCTGATATAACCATCCTTCGCCACTTTTTGCATATCCAAGTCAACCAGAGACGCCAGTTGTTGCTGACGGCAGGACTGGGACCTGTCCATATGACGAGACGGAATATGTCGGTGAGGATCTCGTCTGGAAGGTCGTTGATTCTGAAAGTACGAGAGAAGATGGCCCTGTATCTGGCGCGAGCGTAGAAGAGGTTGTTTTCGATCTCGAAGTTGGGCGGGCCACCACTGGCCTCGAGGGCAGCCTCAAGCCTCTTAACGTGGGTCATACAGTGGTTGGTTGCCCTCCGTACATCTTGAACCTCGGCCACAGTGAGGGTGTGAGGCTCAAAGCCTCTGATGGTATTCTCTATAGTGTCACTGGCCATCTTTGTGAACTTGCTAATAAAACCCATGCGGCTCAGCGGGATATGGGGATTGGCAAGAATATCTGGATGGGAGATCGACATAAGTGCGGAAGGATGCAGGAAGTGATTGGAGGGAAAGAGGCCCAGTATAAGATGGCAGATGAAGCACGCTTTAAACCTAGTTTCTCCATCAGATCGTGTTTCATTGCAATAGGGCTAGGGTGAAAGGCGCCGGGTATTTTTAAAAGAAACGGAAGCCCACAAAGCTGTTGGACCGACATTGGGGGCGTTTGGCCGTGAGACTTACGTGTTGGCAGTACAATAGACATCACGGAAACAATGGGGAAATGGAGAGGTTATCCAATTGGGTATGATTAACCCTTTGATGTAATTTAAAGCGGGCACCCACAAGATAAAAGAAACACCCACAACTTTCCGCAAGCGTTCGCCTAAATATAGACAAAAACACGTTTTTTTTAGTGATAGCTAACAGTACATATCTCAGACTAATCAAGTTATTAGTTTACGCCCGTCGCCTTGGATCCAGACGCTGTGGGTCCAGTCGCTGTGAACGACGTCGAAAGCAGTTCCTCCAGGAGGTTGGTTACAATCCCGTCCTCGATCTCCTTCGCTATGCTTCCTTTGGCAGGTAAGCGAGCTGCCACCTTTTCGGCCAACCCTGGGTATGAGCTTTCCGTAAAACCCATCTAGAGTTATTCCTTGATTAGACACAACCTTGTCTGATGCGATAAATCTCAAACATACATCT
Organism: Amanita jacksonii TRTC168611; assembly: GCA_000497225.1. Classification (NCBI taxonomy): domain Eukaryota; kingdom Fungi; phylum Basidiomycota; class Agaricomycetes; order Agaricales; family Amanitaceae; genus Amanita; species Amanita jacksonii. The sequence continues at coordinate 3,850 of AYNK01001488.1, read as the reverse complement.
GATAGCTGCCTGCATATCCTTTTCACAGCACGGGATCGGAAATCCTCAATGACAGTATCGTGAAACGGCCGGGGACGGTATTGAAGAGGGAATGGTCCAGGGATAAACGGAGATTGTGAACCCGCTGCATTGGTAACACCCTGAGGGACTGTGAAGGATTGCAGTCCTTCGAACGGCCGAGTTTCATCTGTTCTACAAAGGCAACGTAAGCCGAGTGATCAAGACGCCAAAAGCGGTTACTTACTGTTCTGCTCCAAACCAATGCCCACCCCTCTGGCGCCGCCGAGCCTGCTCCCGCTCTTGGAGGTAGCGCGCCTTCTCAGCCCTATACATACTCTTGGCCGCCTGAACTTTCGCTTTCATTTCAACTACTTCAGGCGCATGTGAGGCAAGAGGAGAATTGAGACTGAAGGATCGGCCAAGATGCGGCTGACCCCTCCCGTACGGCATAAGCGGTTCAGCCGGCGGGGGAGGTGGTGGCGGCGGCGGTGGTGGAATCGTATGAGGCGGTGGGGGGAAAGGAGGAGGTGCAAACGGGTGTCTAGGTGGGGGATGGAAGTACCCGAATGAGTTTTGGGGAAAGGGAGGGGGCAACGGTGGTTGGCTATAGAATGACTGGGGAGTGAAAGACGATGGAGGATAGAACGGGCGTATATATGATCGCCATTCAGATGAGCGGTTGACAACTGGCGGCTGCTCCTCGTTCGGAAGCTCTGGTTGAGACGCCCTATCCTCCTCATCGATCACAGGTTTTGGCTCTGAATCGAGTGCTGCTGATGACGATGGTTGATTCTGGCTTGTTATATTACTCCCCGCTGGCTGTTGCGCAGGTGGAGACGAAGTCTTGGGAATTCCAGTCACTTGCGACAAGGATCGAAAGAAAGAGTCCAGAGCTTGCCATACTTTTTGACTCGCCTCCGCCTCAGATTCACGGAGGACACCCTGCACCGCCGTCCCTGATGCTTGGCTTATTTCCTCGGCAGCCTTCGAAAGGGCATCTCGGTGCGCCCTCCAGTAGGTTCCATCAGAGGTGTTGCGAACAATATTCTGGATGCCTTCGGAAAGCTCCGGATGAGAAAACAGTACATTTCCCAGGGCAGAAATGAGGTTTGCAAAGTCGTTGGAAAGAGAGGGCGGGGTTTGAGGCACAATTGGTGGCAAAGGAGGATCATCAACCGAAGTGTGCATGTCCGAGCCCTGTTTATCATCTTCTTGGTTATCCATTTCGCGCAGAGGTGCCTTTGGAGTGCTTTCCGCCATCGCGGATGGGGATGGGGAGACGTGAGGGCTTTCCCCGAGTATAGAGCTATAATCATAAACATGAACGGGTGGCTTAGCTGGTGCATCCCCTGATATAACGGAAGAAGCCAGCGACTGAGTCAAGTCTTCGAGCTTGACAGCCTTAGCTTTCCCTTTATCAACAGCAGCCGGAGAAAGGTTAGATTTCATCCCCGTTTCAGGCAACGACTTGTAGATGCTGTCAGTGTTATTTCCCGCATCACCTACAAACACATGGGGCGACGCGAGGGAGGGTGCCGGAACGAAAATACCGTCAAAAGTATGCCACTCCTCCTCGGCAGGAGGCTCGGGTCCAAAGTTGGTGGACAGGAACGCCGAAGGAGTTTGAGAGCGGACAGAAGCAAGATCCTGGATAAAGAATTTAATGGGGAGGGTTGTAGCAGATGTCTGGTAGAAATGGGACAGCTCCTCCTCGGTGTTGAGCGTAACCTCGTCCCCATCCGAGTCAATATAAGCAGCAGCGAGCTGGTCGAGAGGGATATCAAAGAGCTCGCTAGCGCGGGAGGAAAGAACCTTCCACGTTGGACGGTCTGCGAAGGCTGTCCGACGAATAGTGCCGTTGCGTCTGGACAACTTGAACTCGGTCGGGGGCATATTGGGTTGATGAAACGAAGGTGACGTCTGTCTTGGGAGAGCCAACCTTATCAATGCGAAATTCAAACTCAGCAACTGCGGATTTGGCCACTGCGGGCACAGCGGACTGCGTGCCCTTGACTCCATGACAGCAGTAATATAGCACATAGTACGCATTAAGCATTAAGGGTTAAGACTCAAGCGAAAATAGCAAGACGACCGTCAATCTCGCCAGGGTTATTTAACTGCCACGGCATGTCAACTCGACCAAAGACTGCGCCTTGCATGCACTTACTCTCAGATTCTGGTTTAGGGAACTGATTTGCTCAATCTCACCCGCAGAGAGGTCAAATGAATTGCATCCTAGGTTCTCCGCAAGTCTCGCTGCGTTATTGCTTTTGGGAATCACAGCAATGCCACGCTGAGTCGCCCATCTAAGGAGTACCTGGGCAGCAGCTGTAGGATGTTAACTGGATGATGTGCATCTACTGCGTGCTATACATACTCTTGCCATGCTTGCTACCAATGCTCTTTATGAGGCTCGACTCGAGGAGACTTTCCGCATTTTTGCCCATACCCAACTCTTCCCAGCTCTGCAATAAATATCATATGTCTCGGGTACAACGCCGACCACAATCCACGTACTTGAGGACCAAAGGATGAATACGCCGTGAGAGCAATACCAAGCTCCTTTGCAAGTTTGATGAGTGGCTCTTGAGTGAGGTATGGATGAAGCTCGACTTGAAGAACTTGAGGTGGGAGGCGAGCATATCGCAACACGTCCAGAAGCAGGGAACCACTGAAATTACTTCCAAAGGTGTGAGTCTCATGGGATGTAATATGGATAAAAGGCCCATCGGTTACCTTATTCCGATGTTCTTGACCAAACCTTCGTCAACAAGATCTTCCATGGCTTTCCATGTTTCATGAATAGGAGAGTTCTCTAATGTCCCCGGCAGGATCATGTATAAAATCACGCAGGAAACAAAAAAAAAAAGAAGCTTACCCAGGTGTACTTTGCCATCATCCCCGAACCATCCAGGTGGGTAGCGGTGGTTCGGATCAACATACTGAAGGGCAATGGGGAAGTGGATGAGGTAAAGATCAAAATACTCAAGTCCCCAATCTTGTAGTTGCTTCCTGGCAATAGCTTTCGCCTGGGCATAGTACTGAACAGCTATGCAGAACCCTGTTGCAAGAATGACTCACATGGTCATAGGCATGGAACGTATTCCATAACTGTACATAAAGTCCGAGTCACCGATACCCCGCCTCCCATTGAAGTTGCTTACCTTGGAAGTGATGACTGTGGACTCTGCATCAGCTTAAAAATACCTGAATCCAATAGCGACAACAACTCACACAAATCTTCCCTTTTGACGAGACCATCCTTGATGGCATGTCTTACACCCTCCCCTGCTTCCTTCTCATCTCCATAATCCGCTGCACCGTCCAGGAGCCTGTATCCGGCTCTGATAGCCTCGTAGACAGTCTAAACGCAAGATGCTTAAGTCTGGCACGAACGACTGTAAACAATACTACCACGAACGTCTGCGCAAGTACTCTTTGTCACCTGGAGAGAATACAAAGATGTGTTTTGTCATAATCGTGCTGATCAACAGGCGCACCTTCCAAAGTCCGAACCTAGTAGTGTACATGTGCTGGCGTATGAGAATACTGGTTTGGGCTTGCGTCCACGACTCACCCAACCAGGGGCATCTATAAGTTGAGTGAGAAAGGTTGTGCTTGATGATGACAGAATGAAATGCCTTTTGCTCAGTGAGCTTCAAGACAATGGACGCCATGTGTCAGATAACAGGAGTGGTTGGATAGATAATCAATGATCAAACAAACTCCGGTAATCGGGATTTGGGCCCGCTCCCGATGGCGCAGTGGATTCCAGAGCTATTCAACCTGCTACTAGTAGAGGGTAATCCATTCGAATATTCGCAACATAGCATTTCTTCTATATCAGGAA
>AYNK01001472.1:0-20377 GCA_000497225.1 Amanita jacksonii TRTC168611 | reverse complement strand
GTTAGCGTATCCTCCTTTCTTTTGATACTTCCATTCCGGTTAGAGAGACTGGAGGCCATCACAGTAAATATCGATCTCAGAGAAGCAGTCCACCCTTCGGACACCGTCGGCGTAGATGGGATTTTATGATTTTCGGATGTAGTACCTATGTTCCTAGATATAGCTGCTTTCCAGTCATGTGAAGAATCAGTTCGATAGCCCATCTGACTCCTGGAAGTATTGAGATCTTCAATATCTTCGGTCCCGACTGAATATGTTTGATGGTTCATGCCAAGTGCAGTTCCAGCGCGGCTTGTCGCGGCTGACCGGTCACCAGGTAATAAATTAGCAACACGTAAGGGGCCAAGAGAGGGTACTGTGGAGTGATCATCAACGCTTCCGCTTGAGCTAGAGTTTATGCTGCCTAGATACGACGGCAGGTAGCGTGCATTCGGATATGGGCCATTTCGAAACGGTTGAACAAAAGGCAATCCATTGTCAGGTTCAGGGTTATTGGGAGCAGCTGAACAGTGAGTATGCGCGTTATTGGCATAGAGTGAGAGAAGTCTGGACGAAGTAGCAGAGTCTTTTGGATGGTGTTCAGATCTTTTTGGCTCGCCTACGTCACGATCCCCTCTCGGTTCCCAGGCTTGGGCTTGTGCCAAATCTTCTCGGCTGCCAAACCCTATAGAGTCCAAGTTAGAGCGAGTTTGCGTCATGCCTCTCGCTTCTTCCAAGCTACGAGTGCCTTCTGATAATGCCCAAGGTAAGCCCGTGTCGCCATATAAACAGCGACGCTTGGCATGTGAACGGATCCGAATCCACCAAGCTATGAGCGCAGTAAGACACGCGACACCCGCTATTGTGCCTAGAACGATTCCAATGTAGACTCGAGGCTTTGGGTCTACAGCTTCGGACGACATAGTTGATGGGATCGAAGTTTGCAAAGGCAGTTCAGTGGTAGTTTCCCCGGCTGGAAAAGCTGTATCGGCGCTTGCGCTAGCTGGAGCCGGCGGTGGTTCTAATGCGATGCTGGCCAATGAAGCTGAATCTGTTGGCGGGCCGCTGGACGTACCAGGTGTAACCGATACTTGACTTGTTATGTCCATAAGGCTGCCAGAAGCACCAGTAGTCGTGGCGCTGAAAGGTGTTGTGGATGACAGGGACGCCGGGGTGGTACTAGGCGACGATTGTGACTGCGCGCCAGGTATCTGCATTGTAACTATTGCTGCTCGCCCTCCTGGCCCGAGAAGGAAGACAAGACTATCGTCAGGCATCGCATACCGCTTCTGGGTCCCATGGTAATTCGAGTTCTTCATGTCAGAACACTCGTTCGTAGTCCAGTAAGAATCTGAAACTGAGTTGGTCTAGAGCGCAGCAGCAGAAAGACAGGAGGTTGATCCAGCGGTGGTCTTCGCTCAACAAAGACTGAAGCAGTCGTGTTAGCAATGAGGCTGACCGAAATGATTTGTTGTTGTCGCGCTGTTGTTGGTGGCTGACAGTTGGCGGTGTGGCAATGTTGTCGAAACCCAATTAATTGACCGAGATTGCCTATCATGAGGGCGTCCAACAGGCTGAAACATGCAGAGGCTGGCTTTTGATGAGGATGCCTGGTGGGGGTATGCGTGTGAACCAAGGTCCAAGGTCGGGCACCCTGCTTGATGATCTTGGACACGACCCACATTCAATGAAACAAGATTGTGATATGAGCAGAGTTACTGCAAGTGAGTCATTACCAAATCCTGTGCCTATTACACACTCTGATGGGCGTTTTGCTTTGTACAACCATCTCCAGCTCTGAAAGGGGAAGATAATATTTCTTTATCCGTGGAGCCGTCCTCGGCGTTTGGTAACCAGCGAGCACGCTCAAGTCCGGAAAGAGACATTTCCTTCGTCGCAACCCAGAACTTCTGTCATGTCGTAATGTATGAAGTAGCTTTTTGCTGTCTCGGCCGGCCAGCTTATGCCTTTTAGACGTCGTCGATTGAGCAACGCGGATTAACTCTTCATTAACCCTCGGTGCCGACTTCGCTCAGTAAATCGTTAGCAAGGTGCTTAGTTGAGAAGTTTCCTCGTGCAGAAGCATGGATCCGCTGAGCGAACCGGTCGACGATTTCTGAGATCGCTTGTTTTCAGCATTTTGTGTCAGCAGGCGTCAATATCAGTGGACCTAGCCAGCCGAACCGCTAGGAATCCTCGCTGTCAAGTGCCCATCATCGCTCTTTTTCCATGGGGCTTCTAGCTTGCGGCATGTTCCATATTTAGGGCGAAGACTTTGGTCATGCGGCTAATAATTAAATCAATGGGCGCTGTGTGGTTGTATTCTGGTTCTTGATGCCTCCTTGCACTTAACGGTTCTGATCTCAATTGATGCCGAGCCTTGTCCAACAATCCCCACAAGTGGTAATCGCCTCGGATATGCTAGTATCACTCCCACGGGCGTCCTGAAGAAGGCACCCAGCATGACTTAATTGCCAATAACCCCGACACACAGCTCTCCCAAGGTGGTTCATCACTGTTCCGCCACGTTGTGGTGACCGATGGGTGTATATCTGCACTGCTGATTGAATTCTATCAATGGCTTTGAATATGATTAGCAATGCCAGGCCGGTTGCCGCTTTGATAAGCAAGGGGGCATTTACGAACTATATCCACCTTCATTTCGAGGTTTTAAAATCATTGATCTGTTCAAGGTATAAATAACGGTGTATGCATATCAAGGTCTGTATCCTCATCAGACTCGTGCTATTTTTCGTTATGCTCCCCTCTCCTCTTGCAGCTCTCTACTCGACCGCCCATCAATTTGGTTCCGCCCCCGCATTCAAAATTCCCGTCCTAGATGCTAGCAACGGAGAAATACAACGCTGGAGAGCGATCACTTATGATAAATTCAGAGAGGACGTCGAAACAACGGCAAAGTTTTGGTCCTCCAAGCTAAGTCGCGATGGAATACCAAGGCGCTCCGTCATTGGGCTGTGGTAAGTAGGACGCATCTCCGACGGACGTAGACTCAGCTGCCTACAGGCTTTGGGGGTTCACTTATGCTGATGTTTTACACATATACGGCCTATCAAGGGCTGGGTATATTCCCCAGCTGTTTAGCCTCCGGCTACCTAATCCTGTTGTGATATACGAGTTATTGCAAAAAGCCCAGGCTCGAGCCCTCATCTGCGATGATAAATTCGGGGTAGCCCTCACGGATTGTCCGGTGCCCCATTACCTTGCAGCTGGCGCCGATGACATGGAAGTCCTTGACGGCGAACTTCCACAATTCAATATTTCAAGCCCCGATGATATAACTTTCATTTACCATACTAGTGGCTCTACCTCAAAAAGCCCAAAACTTGTTCCATGTACCAATCGATGGATTGACACTGCCATCGCCAAATCGCGCCAGACGTGCAAGCCGCTACACCCAGGGCGACAGGATGTAACAGTCTGGATGTATGTTCTTTTTATGTGTATGATATTCTCACTTAATTTGGCTATCACAGGGGCAGTATGTGCCACATAGCACAATCGTTCAGTGGGTTATCGTATTTTTTCTTCTTCTCGCATGCTAATATTCGGCATGACTCCTAGTGCTTATGGGCAGCCTTCAATACGGATCGTGCGTTGTGCAGCCAACCACGATAGCTTTCACGGCCAATGAATTGGCATCAATGATCCAACTTGGTGGCGTGAACCGACTGAATCAGTTCGCTACGTATTTGCAGAACCACTTCAGGAGCGCTCGATCGGATCCAAAGCTTCTGTCGATGTTGAAGAACTTGGGCGAAGTGCTCTACACTGGCCTAGCGTTACCATTTGAGGAAGAGAGCTGGGCCCGTAAAAATGGTATCAAGCTCAAGGTGCGGCTTCCTAATCAAGCCGGGTCAACGTATTAAGCTAACAGCATGTCAAGAATATTTTTGGAAGTACCGAATGTGCCGCTATGCTAACGTCAACCATTGGGTCGCACCTGCTCTCGCCGCTAGCCGGCTTTGTTTATCGATTTGTACCCGTTGCTGGAGGGACATCTCCTCCAGGGCACAAGTCAACTGCCCGGTTGCTCGAGCTCGTCATTATGTCGGACTCGCCCGATTGCCCGGACGAGTCATTGAGACATTCTGACGGCCATTTTCACACTGGGGATCTATTTTCGGAGGTGGCCCCCGGCTTCTATACCTTCAGAGGCCGTGATGATGATTGGATAAAGATGGAAAGTAGCCTCCGATGTGATACAAAGTAGGTGTTTTCTGTGGCGGTTATCTTTCGTCCTATCTCATCGGCTGCTTTCGTAACGTATCGCCCTACTAGAGCCATTGAGGATAACGTCAGGATGACGTGTCCGGACCTGGTATCCGAATGCGTAGCTGTGGGTACCGGACGCCCATCCCCTGTCATGTTCATCGAACCTGTGGATACTACGGCAGACCCTAACGAACTCAAAAAGGTGTTGATTCGCAAAACTCGACATTTCCATTCGAGGCGCTACGTCCACGAACGGATCACTTCCCCTGACATGATCGTCATCGTTCCGGCAAGAACGCTACCCAGAACTGCAAAGGGAAACGTACGGCGCAAAGCCGTTGAAGAAACTTACAAAACACTGTTGGATGAGCTGCACAGCCGTATGCGATCAGCGCACGTTGGATAAACTGAGCAAACTAATTTTCCTATCTCCGGCTAAATCATATCGTAGTGCCTTGCATATAATCCTATCTATTTATCTATTACAATCCGGACTGTAGCTTCCGATTGGAAATGTAACTTAACTCGGAAGAATGAATAAAAGATTTTGAAAAACATTGGAGTTGGTTCGGGTCAGAAGGTCATCTTAAATAAAAAAGATTGTTCGGAGGCATTTGAGACCCTTTGGCCCCTATTCAACCCTTGATTTACTAAGCTTTAGGGTATCTGTTCTTTCACAAAATAGCATATACAGTACACGCCCAAGTCATTACAGCACGAGCAAAGGGCGATGAAAGCAGACGGGCATACTCTTTCTCAGGGTAGTGTTTCTTACATCCTAATCCATCACTTCAAGGAAGAAGACATCAAAAACTCCTTCCTTCCATCAAGATGAGCTGAGTCCCCCAAAATGACCAAATCGTTCAGTCTTCTTGATCTCAAAAGTAAGCCGACTCCTCTTGTATCTGATGGCTGTCAACGGCCGACGGAATGTGACAGATTTTCTTGAACACTTACCCATGGTTCGTCTCTAGATCCATACTTCTTGGGCGGTCTTGCCCAGCACGCAATTTGATCAGCTTGTTGCATGTCCTGGAGTGGGAAGACAATGCCAAGTTCATAATTAGTTATCTGGATGCCATCCTGTCAATCATCATATCTTTTATTTTGGAACAAAGGCATACATTCAATATCGGGCTGAATGCAGAGCCCGACAAGAAGCCCCACGCCGAAGGTGTAAAGTTGTGGGAACCCACGTATACCCAGCCTACGGCGGTCTCGAGAACTTGGATCTCATCGTCCTCTCCCTCGGTGTCCGAAGCCTCCGAAACTACGTTTGAAAGGCCGTCTTGCAATAAACCAATAATCATCTAAGTACAGGAACGTCAATGGCCGCGGAGACGATGGCGACATGGACATTACCTTTGAGTGCATGAGGACTGGACCCGCCTTGCTCCTCGACTCGTAGAACCTGTCTCTGGGAAAGTTCTTAGCGGCCCATTGCCTTCTCCTGCAGAAAATTGTGCCGCCACCCTAAATCTTTAATGTGGGAAGCAGAACTTGGGAGTAAGATCCATCGGCGTACCGGTTCGCCTAAGGGGCTGTCTTGCACTATCTTTTTGGTGGGGAAAATGACCTTGATGGGCGGGTAAGGTAGCTTCTCGCGTCGCTTTCTTGGTTCATCGAGCCAGTCCTCGGCCGATTCGCCTCGAGCTGAGCAGTGAAACTCATTCATCCATTGGGTAGTATAATTTCCGAGGCTTGAACCCTGTGTCGTTAGATGCAGGGGGGGGCCGCGCCTTTGGGTAACAAAAGCGTACCTGACATTCAAGTGTCACAGTCCGGGCTTTTCCGGTGCGCAAACCCATATTTCTGATAGCTATCATCAACCTCGTGTGGCCGGTCCTGCGGGAGGGAAAATGATTAAGAATAAATGACGAGAGAATAATAGAAGCTCACGGACTTGATAACATTTGGCCACTCTTGGTGCTTTCCTGCAATCGACGGGACAAGATGAACCTTAACTTTGGACCAATCCCATCGCATACGCAGTTCCTCAATGGATTTAATCGGGAGAACCAAATTCTGTAAAGGCAATGATTGAGCTCCTGAACTGTGGCGTGGAAATAGGCTAGAGCTGACGCTGTCTTTTAGCATTGTCGCTAGTGCCGGTCGCACATTGACAGCATGCAACACGCGTTGGAGAACTGTTGGGAAGTCCTCTGGGGCCCTGGAATCATGCGGGATCGGTGAAGGACGTGGAAGGATATCTTGCAACCAGACGGTCTACGTGCGGACATTCATGCCAAAAAAAAAGAGAGAGATACAGTGGTACAAACGTTTTCCATATCCCGCCAATCATATGCAATAAGGTTGGCAGTCGAAACGACGACTCGCAACCTCCCGCTCTTGTAAAATAGCTTTGAGAATAGTTTGCTGGATTTGAAATTGAAACAGGATGATGCAATTGGAGGCTCACAAGCATAAACTAAAAAAAGATGAGATTCTATATCAGTGGGCTGGACCAGGAATGATGGGCCATGTCCAACCTTCATATGCATGCAACCACGGCCCGCGGGTAGCACAGCGGTCGTCTTGATCCAATTTGGGAAAACGTACTTGAGGGTGGCCTCGCCCGTCGCGTCAGGTTGGGCGACTACGATCACGGGTACATTTGGGTCAAAGAATTGGTAAATCCAAGGCAAATCTAACGCAAATGAAGATAGAATGGCAAAGGCAATTTCTGATCTCTGCATGAAAGGACGAGTACGGAACTGAGTAGCATTGGCCAAGTCGTGAATCTCGTACCTTCCATAGGATCTGCGATAATCTAAAGGTAGGTTTACCGTCCCTCCTCGGCTCGGCGTGTCGAACGGCGGTCTGCCGAAGTTCTCCATTGGGGAATATTTCCTCAGTAGATTGAGGGGCAGGAGGTGGCTGAGGACTGTTTGACGAAAGGTTCGAAGAGGGAGAACCGGAACGGTCGTCAGCATGTTGAATGACGGAAGAAGAGGGACGATGCCTCTTTGTAGGTGGTTTCTCAGATTCCGCTTGATCGTCCTCCTGACCGCGTAATCTCTTTTGACGTTCACGTCGTTCTTTCTCCAACTGAGCACGCTCAGACAAGAAAGTAGAGACGATGGAACCCCCTGCTGCTGAGGCAGCAGGAACAACAACGCTAGATGAAGTCTGAGGCTTGGAAGACTCCGCTTTGGACACCTGAATAGCGCGGTGCATATCTCGCTCAAAACGGGCGTCTGGATGATCTTCATCATCACTAATCAAGTTAACCACTTCACGTTTCTTTCCTTTGACGGTTTCAAGGCTCAGGGCAACTGCTCTTTGAAAAAGGTGAGGGCGGTTTGAATCACTCAAAGCAAATCCGAGTCAAACCTAGCCAGGGCTTCGTCCGAGGACGAGGACATCGCGCGGCAACAGTGTGCAGCCCGCCTCGTGTAGAGGGTCGTGTTGTGGCGTAGCAGCGTGTAGAAGAGGGTTTGGTGTCCCGCACTTTTGATTTTTATGTAGCGTACCAAGAATCATAAAGAGTCATCACGTGAGGTAAAACAAATAACACAGCCACTACAGCTTAATGTCCGGCAGCAGATAGGCCACCCATACTACCAGATCGTCCAATTCGTCTGGTGCTATCCAATGTCCAAGTGAGGAGTATGAATGAAACCTCACTCCATCAACTCCGTTTTTTTCCAGCTCTTCCCTAGTTTGCGTTTTCTCCTTCAACTGAAACCTTACCCCGAGGTCGGCGGCAAGTTGCTTAGCTGACGTCAGAGAAAAGTCATACTTGACCTGAGCATCGGATTTTCCGTGTGCCCAGAGTAGAGGGATACGGGTAGACAGTTTTGTGGCCACCTGAGGAAAAAGGAAAATCTTTTCGGAAACCACAATCACCCCAACCGTAGATGACAAATGCACGCACCTCCCGAACCTTTTTCCGCAACGGTACGTAAGAGCTGAGTAAGAACACCCCCGCAAGCGGTTCTGTCCTTGTCAGGCCTGTCAACACAGCGAGCGCACCTCCCTGACTCAAGCCGCCGATGATGATCCTATTGGGTGGTATTCCTGACTTCCTCTCTGCTTCGATGATCTCGTTTATCCAGCCAACGGCCCTAAATAGCCCGTCCTCATCTTCTCGCCGATTTTCGATATCAAATGATAGGCAGTCGAACCTAAATCCACCGAATGTATCTTAGTAGGCAGTAAATAAGGGGATGTGAAGATCGTCCCACCAAGATGGCATAATCCTGCGTCCGTTGCCTGTTACAGGCATGATCGGCCTTTTGAGTGTATGCGTGTGTGTGCACATCCATAAGAAGAGGCCCTAATGAACTCACGCAGAGGGTAGAATTATCTTGACGTGGCCTAGCAGCGGGTGTAGGCTCAGCTTGTTAGCAGCGACCCGCATTCCTTGTCCAGTGTCTCCCAAACCCTGGGAAGGCGGGGTGTGTGAGCGCAGGACTCGGGTAGATTTAATTGCCACGTACATGGAGCCAAATAACGGTTGCGGTATGTCTATGGTAGAAAGGACCGACGGTGATGTATGACAGATAAGGTTTTTCAGAGATGGAAGTCTCTGCCATGGGTGTGGAAAAGAATGGCTTGGAGGACGTGCGGACCGGCGTCAGGAAAGTAGGAGATTTATTGGGGCCCCCTCTTTATTAATGCTAACTACACACATTGGGTTGATCGGAGCTTCAAGCGAAAGACACGACCTTTTGATGGGTTGATGCTCGGCAATGTGAGATCCCTTCCGCCACGTTCGGTCCACTGCAGATGTACTGACTGACGCCCGGTCTGAAACACCCCCGATATGAGTATGTCGAGTCCGGCTGCTTGGCTAGCTTCAGGATCAGATCCGGGCCCCTCGACACCCTTTGGTTCAGACAACACATGATGCATGAGGCTTTAGAGGCTAGGGGTGCTCGAGGCAAAAAAGGCAAGACGATAAGCATGTCTGAGAAAACCCGTCTGTGTGGTTCACAACTTCCCGACTCCATTCCCACTCATCCGCACATGCTCAGCTTCTCCTGCAGATGATTTGAACCCCCTCCCATGCCATCGTCCATACCCAACGATGAGCTCACATCAACCGTCTTCACCGCCGTCCAGTCCTTGACTCTCTCTCAGAAAGCCAATTTCCTTCTCAATACCGCTCTATCCTTGATCCAGGGTGGACAGTCAGTTTGCTTTGTTCCTTCCCCCCTCCCCTCCTGATCTAACTAACGCATAATGGAACCATTAGGTATAGTCAGGAGGTTGAAAGCTACCTCGATATATATTTGAAGACGCCCCATCTGCCAAAATCGGACATCGTCAAGGCCCTGTTGGCTCGGGGAAATGCCCGCAAGCAATGCGCAGAGAAATTGCTGTCGAAAGCGCAGCGAGGTATATAACAGCTTTTTTTCTTCTTCTATTCATGGTATCTTCATCAACGTTTACCTAACTTACCCTAGACTTCCATGCCGCCCGCGTCCTTGATCCATCAAATAGAGAAGTTCTACAACACTTTCGGAACGAATCGCTTGTTAATGTTCTCAACTCTTCTATTTGTTTCTATGCCACTAAAATTACACCTTTACAGTCCCCTCCTTTCTCAACTGAGCCGGCCTCTCGACGGATCCCGCTCGAGGTGTGGGATAACATAGCCCAACACATCCCCAGGTACCACCTCCGGTCCTGGCTCTTCCTATCCAATATCCACCGCGACATCGCACTCAGGCACATATTTCACACCATCGATATCTATTTTGGGGACGACCAGGAGAACCTTAACAGAGGACTTGATATCTTCGATAGAGTAAACGCTGATCCGATCTTTGGGAGTAGGGTTAAGTGTCTGCGTTTGCACTGGTCATATGAGGAAGGTGACATGTTGGACCTGATGCTGCGTTAGTTGCCGCCCCGCCCCCACCTTATCATCATCATCACCCCAATGTTCTATCATAGGTATTTTTCGGACCGCCCTCTCCGAGTTCAGGGCCCTAGAAGAATTCGAGTGGATAGGCTATCCGGAATTGCGTGCGGAAATGGTTAAAGTTCTTCTCGCGAGCCATTCGCATCTGCGTGGCCTGGGGCTAATGTAAGCCTTCTCCTCCAACTGGCACCTATATCTTGATCCTTACCACTTCCCACAGTGGCTGGCACTTTGATGCTGTTGGCGTTTCAGCATTCAAGAACCTGCGAAAATTTACCTTGCGCGCAGAGGACGATGATGGATTCGCCGACATGGGAGAGGTGCGGACTGTCCTTGATCGGAATGAGCCCACACTGCGGCACCTCATTTTTGGCGCTGACCTCCAACGAAACCACTCATGGGACTTCATTTTCCAATCCGCCACCATAAGCAACCTCACCCATCTCGATCTGGTCGACACTCGCATATCGCATGCCGTCCTGACGCGCATCGTTCACATTTATAACCTCCAGAGTCTCACCCTTCACGGCACGTTTGAAGACCCCGATTCTGCTGCCGTCGTGTTTGGGAGCGACCAGATCATTGATGGCAAGCATACCTTTCTCCCACGCTTGGTGGCGTTCCGTTTCCTCCTCGTTGCGCACGAAGAAGAGAACCTATATCGTTCTGTAACACGCTTTCTGCGGCAGCGGCCACAGCTAAGGAGGCTAGATCTGGGGGATTGTCCTTCAGAATTCCTGATCAGTATTCTACCCAATCTGGACGGGCTCCGAGTGTTGGGCATCAAAGTAGCCAGCCTAACGCAGGCAAAGGTAAAACAGTTGGCTACTCATCTCCCCAAGGAGATGGCTGCCATACGACTGTCCGCAACCGAGTATGAGTGTTCCATGGTAAGGATCTTCTCGTCATTAATACCTCCGCAATCGCTCAAGTGTCTAGCATCTATATTCGACTCAGTTCGCCCACTTCCATGGCCTGTCATTCCTGCATTTGCAATGCGCCACCAAAAGCCGCCTGAATCCCAACGCAAAGGAATGCCCTTCACAACTGGCGGGACTACGGTCATCTGATGTAAAGGCGATAGCGATATCTGTACCTTCGGTTGATTTTGTGGGCTGGCATGGAGAACACTATGTCGTCGTACGCAGCGATAAACCTGGCTGCAGGGCTGGTGGTGTTGTTGAGTTGAAGGAGTTGCCCGTGCGCAGACGCCGTGATTGTGCAAAGGGTGTTGACCTTGGCTCGGAAGATGCGACATGGCTGGAGAGGAAGGATGTACCGATCGGCTTTTAGCGTGTCACTTTGCTTTTGTACCATGTCTTTTCCTTGGCAATATTATACATCCATGGGCCAGAATACCAGATCATTGACACTGAGGAGCAACTGATAATTTAGGGTTACAGATACATGTGTGTGCGCAAGCAGATTCTTTATTCAGAGATGACCTGAAGTTCTTATGGCTGCCTCTTGCACAAACGAACACCTACTGACGATGCCTCGAAAGTTGAGGCCAGAACTAAATATCTTGCTAAATACACGCATATAATTAACTACTCCTTTTGGATAGCAACAACAGGTGTGCCACTCTGACATCCTACCTCTCTACTGTTTTCCCTGATCCTGCATTTGTCTTGTACAGGGTCGTACGTCTCCTAGTGGGGAGAGCATGCCGGCGCGCCAAAAGGTCCGAGGGACCTGGTACCGAAGTGCTGCAAAGTAGGGAGTCAGACGAGAGCATACATGGGAACAGGAATCATACCTTGAAAGTGGGAAATATCTCCCGCTCTTTCTCGGTTGCGACCTAGAGTAACGTACTCTGTGTATCATGGATCAGTGCTGGGGGGGACGGCCGGTCCAAGGACTTACCTCGCCACGCCCAACATGCTTCATAATAGATAGCTTGGGTAACTTGTGTTGCAAAACATCAGCATAGTCCAGTTGAAGTTGTTTTTGACCGCACCAAATGTACGCTACTTAAAACGTGAGTAACTAGGGAGAAGTCCAGATGAAACGGACGTACATTACGACCGAGGGCCCTATCGAGCTTCGATCCCTCGATTTCCAGTTTCATGATCTGGACGCTTTGAAAATAGCGCTATGAGGCATGGCGTAGGGTTTGGAAAATATATTTATTATGACCCATGGGGTTGAGTTTGGTGGACAATCCCTGAGATGCTGTTGGAATATATCCATAGGTTGACAATCGATGCTACGTCCTCGCTATAAATGGCCAACGCATCTGCTGCATCGAACGCGTTGATTCCAAGATTATACCTATTCCGATACACCAGTTGGAGGGAGCCCGAGATATGATTTAGCAAAACTTACCCTATCTCGATATATCTGACGGATCCCCCCTTCAATTCCCTTATATGTGTTGTTCAGGCCATTGTCTCAAGAGCGGTCGCCCCGTCACAATTTGGATCAATGGTTGCGCCTCGGAGCATAGTATAGGTGACGCCCATGCACCGCCGGCAGAATAGGAATAGTAGTGACCGTTTCTAAGAGGCTTTGGCCTCATCACCAAGAAGCATTCAGGTTAGACGCGTACTCTCTTGGCAGGACGCGACGGACGAACAGTGAAACCTCCAGATGGGTGATATTAACATGTTGATACCAGGCGTCAGAACAATAATCAGGGACCCTTGGGCAGGTTGTGAACGACTCGTCAGTGAATTTGGACCCTAACGCCTATGGTGCAGGTTTTAGTCACCGGCATCGAGAGGCTCAAACAACTTACCCAAGGGGTAACGGGAAACTGTATCTTTATGGTTGGTAGCGTCACCCCAACCAATCACGGTAGGAAAATGTCCCAATCGTAGAACGAAGTCACGGCCACACTAGCTCGCGCGAGATGACCTGCCACTTCGCTTATTTGGAAGTGAGAGAATGCTTATACCAGTGTGATTCTGTACTGAAATATACACTCATCAGATTTTCCCTCAGTTCCCTGATATCTTCACCTTCCTTCCTTTTCTGACCCATAGTCTCATGCTAAATACGTATCATTCCTACTTGATCCTCGCTGTCCAATGCTTGTACTCGCATAGTTATAGATATATTGTTGGGTATAAATATAATAGTTGTCGTCTGCTCATCTGAGGCGCCCAGAGTCTGCGTTATGATTATATGGTTGCGCGCCTACATCCCGGAGATCGGACGGGCGAAAGGTACTGTGTGATCCTTGCCCAGCCCTTATGCTCCTGTTTGACTTTCATACGCATGATTTAGCTGCCAAGTGCCTGAGCGTCTCGTTCAAGGGGTTGCACGGGTGGCGGAAGCTCAAAATAGCGTATTCCCGTATAGGGGATGAGCCTTCGCCCATGCGCTCATCAGGATGAGTAGGGAGCGTAGTTACCCACACCAATCCATTCATCAATCGAAAATGTAGTACAGGCAAAGGGGGAATAGTCATGGTACATAGAACAAAGGAGTGGAATCTAGGCCTGGCTTACGGGTTCGTACCCGGCCCTACTACTACCGCTTCTACCAAGACTAAAGCCCATGAAAAAGTTCTTTCTCGGTTTTCTACTCCCCGACAACCCCTCTTCTATTTCGTCCCTCTCTCTTCTCATCTTGGCCTCCTTAAACCCTTCCATCGGAACGTCGTAGAGTTTTTCGTACTCCACGCCAAGCTCCTTTCCGGCCGACCAGAAATCTTTGCAGTTTCCGACAATGCCGAGATCGAACGGATTGCTCGCTTTACTGGCGCGGGCGAGCCCATCAACGGCTTTGCCCTTTGTAAATCTGTCGAACCCAAGTAGATTCATCAGGAAACCACCACCACATCCTGCACATGGGCCGGAGTGTCGATGACCAGCAGAGTTGCCCTCACCACCAGCAACGGAGGTATCTTCGGTGTCAATACCAGACAGGGGGCTTGCACTGTGCGAATGACGATGGTGGTGATGGTGGCGGTGGCCCATTTGGTTGCTGAGGCTGGCTCCGCGGCCGCCCATGTAGCCGTAACGGCCCAGGTTGGAAACTTCAAGAGTTGTCATTTGGCGGGCTATTTGCCAAAGCTGAGATGCTAAAAGCACGATTGTCCAAGAAAGCTGGAGGGTTGCCCAAAGAGCAACAGAAACAAGGAATGAGTCTTGAGCTGTGATGGCGCAGAGTTCATCGGGTAGCGGACAAGACGCTGACAGTTTAGAAGGATCGGTCGGGGGAGATATTGTTGACAAGTCTAGATATAGATCAAGTAAGCGAAAGAACCTGAGCACGAACTGCAAACCACACACATATATAGGTCAGGTAGTCAAAGAATATAATCCCGATGACAAGTGATGTCACAAAGACTACGAACTGGCGGTGATTGTTGATGCCAACTGAAAATTTTATGAGATCCAAACCAATGTCTGCGACTGAGACGTACTGCAATTCCAAACCCATGGACAGTGACTAAATTTCTTTCAGAATTGTGACTGGCCGGGAAAGAGGGACGTACTGATCACTACGCGCGATGCACTTGTCACACACACGACAATGCTTGGAACGGAGGGGTTTCCGAGCCTAGGGTAACTTTAGATACAGCAAAACTCGAAAGCAAATTACAAATATTAACCATGCATTGGATGCAGAATGTCTGGCCATTCAGGCGCCCCTCTGAAGCGAGTTCCTCGATAATCTATATTGGAACCTTAGTTACTCCAGCCTGCTGTTACCTGTCCGTGTCTTACCGATTTCAGCTCTGCGTCGCTCGTTGGTTTGGGGCATGTCCCGGGGTCCAGAGTGATGGCGCGGAAGAAGTTATAAACACACAAGCCAACGCTGATAGCAAAAAGGAAATGCACAAGGGAATACTCTTGGGTATCTAAAACTCCTTTGAGGAAAGTCTGAAAAACGATGAAAGGGTTACTCACGCTGAATAAGGCGTGTGATCCAACAGTACGCGACCCATAATACAGACCCTGCAATGATGCCGGAAAAATATGGCGTCTGGTTAAGGCCACCAGTGTATATAGCCTGGTTTAGTAGAACGCGTGTTACGATCTGTTTATACAGTGAGAAAGGATCATTGAACGGGAACCAAGACTTACATGGTGCATCCCAAAAAATTCTGCGAATGCTAATATTATACCAGTATACCATGGTAAGATTGTGAGGGTCACGAAAATCAGATAGAAGAACAAAACAGGTAGGAGAAAGATGGCAAGTTTTGTATTACGCTGGAATGAGGGTTAGTTGACTAATGTCAGATATGAGAAGCGGGAGACTTACGTCACTGAGAGGCTTGCCCTTTTTGACACCATATTCATTCATTCCTCCCTCCTCCAGAGCCCTCTTCCACGCTCCAAGGCTTTTAAGTTCGACCGCCATATCCCTGGGCGTCCTGCCTTCATTGTCCTTGGCAGTTATATCTGCGCCCTTCTCTACTAGCGTTCGAATGCATACTTTGTTCCCCCGCACAACGGCCCAATGCAGTGGAGCGAGGCCAGCATCGTCTTTCAAGTTGGCATTTGCACCATGGCGAAGTAGTAAATCCACAGAGAGAGCGTCGCCTTGATAAGCTGCCCACATGAGCGAGGTGTGACCTTGGGCATCACGGGAATCGACATTAATAGGCTGGTGCAAGAGATAGAGCAAAGGCATGATAGATGAAGAGTGTGTAACAAGGTGCAGAGAATTATACCCTTGGGCGTCGGCGATATTAGGGTCGGCATTGTATGAGATAAGGAGGTGTATAACGTAGAGGTAGCCATTGCGTGCTGCCCATTGCATTGGTGTTGCAATCAGATCGCCACCGACAGCGTCGACTTCTGCGCCTTGCTCTAGCAGGTACCGACATGCGGCGACGTGGGCATTAATAGCTGCCCAATGCAAAGGACTAATGTTCTGCGCGTCCCGGTCAGTTGCCTTGGCCTGACCCGACTCGATCAATTGCCGTATGAGTTCGACGTCACCTCTTTGAGCAGCGATGAATATGTTAATCTGTATGGCGATAACGAGGTCAGCGCAGCAGGTGCATCATAATTCCATACCTCTGGAACCGCATTGGTAGATTGCTCGGGCGGAGGAATAAAGGTAAGATTCGTTGCTATTGCGGACTCTGCGACGACTACTGAAGTCGAAGGATTTGACTTGACGCTGACAAGGCTGGTGGGATCATCCATGGTGGGCGACCAACAGGTGCGTTTTCGCACTCCAAATTGGTGTGCTGGGCTATGCTCAATTTACGTAATCCGCAATACAGCAATTGACCGTCACTACGGTCAGCATGTTACGATGACTACCACATTCTTACAGAATAGTGCCTTAATCGCGCTGAGGTGCAGTTTCTGCCTATTAACAAGGGAAATCAACGAATGACAACTATCAGTAACATTACAGGCTTGGTCTGTTCACTGCAACTCGGAAGTATCTCACCAGGAGTCTATATCCCGACCTTGCAAGCCTTTCTCTCGAAGAGTCTCCAAGTACCAGCCAGACAGCCTGGCATGCACACCTTAACTCGACTGAGGCAAATATTGAGCTGGAAATACTCCCTTCACCAGCAACCACTTCGGTAGAAGGACCAAGTCGTCGCCGAGCACCGACAGGTCCAAAGTTTCACCATTCTTCCGTGTCCCAGGCAATGTTCTCAGTTGTTTTGACTGAGAGCTCCACCATGTTTCTCCTACTCATATTTCAAGCCGTGGAGTTTTTCGATCCTAAGTAAGTCCAGAATGATGCGCATATACGGACCCAGGTTGATTGGAATTCAGCATACGTTTGTATCATTGGTGGTTCTCTTTAACATTTCTTATTGTCTCCATCGTGGTGATCATACCGCAATGCACGAGCTTACTTCTCATGGTGGCAATGCAACCCAGTCAAAGTATGTTCAGATGTGCGCATGGCGATGCATTGTTAAATAATCTGTTTACCAGACTCAGGCCGTACAAAGCTCCGCGGCATTCGAGTGGCAATTAGTTTTATTCCTGTCATGTTATTGCTCTTTGCAATAATGCATATTCCCCTTCCTGAAGGTCTCGCCTCCCATGATGTTATGACGAGTGCATTATCTCGGCTGATCATTCTGGGAACTATTATTCTCGGACTATTATCCGGTTTCGGTGCCATCAGTAACTCCTGGGGATTTATACCCTTCCTTTCAAGCTCTACGTATGTCTAGCTTTTCTGTTTGTGTAATCGGACTAAACATACTTGTATGCTAGTCTCGTACCAACGGAACAGCAATTGTCTTCAACAGAACACTCATTGACAGCTATACGCAATGACCTTAAGGATAGGCTTGCGGCTGCTGCCAGAGATACTGAATCGACTGTTTGTTGTTTAATATATACAGGTCTGCGATCCATCTCAACATCTTCAGGTCGACCGGTCTTGGTTATCCCACGTTAGCACATCGCTCCGACCGAAGAATGAACGTTCGTGTTGCGCGTCTTTTTTGAGTTCTTGTCTCATGCGGTTTCCAACCCAGTCGAGCAAGAGATTCAGGGACTGCAGGCATTGGAGCAAACAATGGCTAGGAAACTGGAGTCATTCCGCGAAACTAGGGATGCTGCTAAATTCTCGTCGTCGTGGAAGGGCAAGCTATACAAGATGATTGGATATCTTTTTGCCACTTATTGCGTTGTACGCGTTATAAGCGTGCGTGTGTCTGCCTTATATTCTAGATATTAAGCATTCTTTTTAGTCCTCCGTGAATATCCTTCTGCCTAGTCGACGTTTCGCCTCTTCGGAAACGACATATCCTGACATCGCTAGCGAATTGCTTGTCTACGTTCTCTCTTGGATATATAGGAACGAACGCATTCAGCTGGAAGATGTCATACCTGTAGCACGCCAACTAAGTCTCATCTTTGTCGGTATCATGATTCTAACGAGCGTTCGACGAGTACTCAGAGGAGTCACCCGGGTACGCAAGCACCCCTTTGGCTGAATCCCGCTCTAAATTCACATCAGGTTTTGCGCGTGACGAGTCGTAATCTCGGTGCATCTCTAATGTTACTCATTCTTGCTCAATTGATGGTTCGCATAATCGTTCATTTCCGTCTTAATTTTAATGCTTGTTTCTAGGGTATTTACCTCCTATCCACGATCGTCCAAATGAGGTCCTCTTTCCCGCCTCCCACCAAGCGATCGAATGGTGGCGCGGATGTTAGAAATCTGTTCTCGACCATTCCGCCATATGAGGTTTTTGGCTCCCTGTTTGACTGGTCATTTCTGTTTTCAGCTGCAGTTTCCTTTGTCGTCCGGTGGGGGACCCAGAAAGTGAACAATGCAGGCGATCCATAGTTTGGACATGATCATGCATAATCCGCATGTGTACAATACCGAATCAAACTCGTTGTGGGATCAACTCTAGATCCATGTTGCCTTAGTTTGCCAAGCTTCATCTGTTCACTCCTAAACGGATTCCTTTTCACATGTAACTTGATCTAGGAATGCGGAAATGTTGTCACAGGAGTGGCGGTTACACGTGCACCAACGCGAAGCGCGCTGGGCTTTAGTCCATAATTGACTTTCTTTTTTCTGCAGCCACAGGCTTGGCAACGTTTGTCTATATATACTGACCTGCAGCAACAACTGGCAGTCAGCATCAGCATTAGCCTCATCGAATCTTCAGCACCCTCATCTGCCTGCAAAATGAAGTTCTTTGGTGCTCTACTCATCCTTGCCTCACTCGCCCTCGGTGTTGTCTCCACCCCAGTCCAATCCCAGGAAAACGCAGTGGCTTCCAGAGAATCTACTCCATATGAAGTCGACGCTCTCGACGCTAGGGACGCCCCATCCGACACTGAAGACGGCGAGTCCTGGATGGAACGTCGAGTGGACGAGGCTACGGACTTCCCATATGACACCGCAGACGACGAACTCTCAGTGGAGCGTCGGGCCGCGGGGGCAGTCAATGCAGCCAATGCGGGCATTCAGCTCGTTAAAGCCCAGATCCAAATCATCCTTGGTGGATATGTCACCCTCCAACAGGCCTTTAAGTCAATAGGCCCAGGTTACACCCTCAAGAAAATCTATGTATGTGTGACCGAAATCATCGAGGCTGGCTAAATCTAATGCACCTCTGTTAAAATAGGTAGTCCAGAATCAAATGGTTGCATTCATCACTGCTATCGTCAAAGTTAGCGGAGCTCTTAACCATGTGACCCCGTGCACTACCAAAGCGGACGCAAAGGCATTCACGAACCTCCTCTGTTATCTCGTGGATTGCGTTTGCCAATTGCTTATCGCCATTTGTGGCGCCTTGAAAACTTTCAAGCTGCTCAATTGTGTCTACATCTGGAGGCCTTTGATACTCTGGCTTGAAGCCGTTATACTCATCATCATTGATCTCGCGATCGTTGTCGTCAAAATTGACACCAGTTGTAAGGTAATCCTTGTGAAGCTCAGGGATCCCTTCAAGTTGGCTGTTGCCAACGCAATAAAGGTCTTGGGAAAATAAAGGATGTGCATCTGGTCAGCCTTTTTTGTGATTCTCTCGGACACCTACGATTAGTTAGAACAGAGTATATGTGTAATGAACTGTCGTGCAATTCATATGTTTGTGACTTTCACCAACTGCGCGTTAGTTCTTTGGAATAAAGCCTCCATAGGATTCAAGCACGAGTGGGAATCTCTGCCGGGGCATGTACTTGTAACTTTTTTCGGAAACGGGGAAGCGTAGATAATACCTTCGACCAAAGATGAAAGCAGAAGCATATTTCAGTAGCATCACACTACGTCTTATATGCATTGTCTGAACCTGAAAGGAAGCCTCACATCCGCATGGCCCAACATATCGATGCCGAGCTATATCTCAAAGCACGGGCCGAGATCATTGCCCAAGCGTCAACGGAGTGCTCTAACCGATCTTCGCACTTCTTGACACCTTCAGTCCCCGTAATCCAGCCGTCGTTAGACGATCGGCGTATCTCGTAAAAAGGAATATACGTGAGAAGAAGATAAACGTCAGAAAGTGACAGAAGTGGCAACGCTCCCGATAAGATCGAGTCGCCTTGCATTGGAAAGACATAGTGTATGTCTGGCAAGTTCATCGCGTGTATCTCGCCTTGAAATGCGCACCAGCCATAGCTCTGAGAATTCCCATTCGCCAGGGAGGCCTAATACTTATGGCATAGCTAATGGCAACCACAGATGCATAAATTACGCGATAGACAAGCACCAGCTAAAAACACATGCCCAAGAGAAGTTACGAATACAGAAAGATTAATTGAGTGTCCAGATATCTGTCCTTTCATTTTCCCAAGGTTTTGATTGCATCGGAAACGGCCAGCTTGAAAGGTTCTTTGAGATTCCCGAGGATTGTCTTACAACTATTATCTATGCTGACGACAA
>AYNK01004565.1:0-10454 GCA_000497225.1 Amanita jacksonii TRTC168611 | reverse complement strand
ATCCAACTCTTTCTTGCTGACGAATCATTGACATTGAGATAATTACAAGATTGGCCACCAGGCCCCCCGCGATTAATATCATGCCCTATACGATGCATGGCCTATCACGCCCAGTTTTTTATGGTCCGGGTACCTTCAGCGTCTTCAAACGTGTTTCACTGTGTATGATTCTCATGATAGCACCTGAAATATCCTCATGCGGCATCCATAGACGTGGGTCGGTTTACGGCCAATGGATATACATCTATTACAACATACTGAAGAGTGAGTATGATTATATGCATGGATACTATCAGGTTGGACCGACGTATGCTGCCAATAATCAAGCCTATCCATATATTCCCCCATGTACTTGCGTCAAATGGGTGCTGGTAGAGCTCGCATTGTTGAACGATGCCGAGCATTTCCAGCAAAAATGAGCACCACATCGGCATGTCATGTGGTTACACCCTTCCAGCTTTTCAATGAAAACCCGACACCCTGGGCACCGCTTGGCGCCCGCAGTAGTTGCCCACTCGTCACTTTGCGTTCTAGTTCCTGTAAGTTGAATTCTTCACAAGTCACTCCGTCGTGGGGCGCGCTTCCGCAACTAACGCAGATAGATGTGGCACAAGAGGGGCAAGTAAATGATACTGTACCCCTATCACAGCGATATATTTGTGTACAATCAGCTGTTGCGCAGTACCTTAACTTGCTCGGCCGTGTCTCAATGTACCTGCTGACAGCGGATCCTATGAGGCGCATCATGCCCGGTGGCGAAATAAGTCGTTGCATGATAGGAATGGCGATCGGCAGTCTGCATTTGCCTTCGCTTCCGAAGCAAACCAAAGGGAATTGCTGTCCTTGGATGGCAAATGTGAGGTAGGGTCTAATGCAGTCGGTGCAGTACAAATGCCCGCAGCCTAGTAGGACCGGAGAGTATGGTTCACCAAAGCAAACAGGGCAGGAAGCGCCCTTTGCGTCCACCGTTGTGGCATGATAGAAATAGTTGCCCTCGTTTGGATGATTAGCGGTAATGAAAGGGGTTGCGATGTCTTCTCCGAACTCTTCGTTCAGCGCTGCATTCCTGCTTGGAGAGTTCCTTTCGACATCAAGTGATAGGGCATTATCCCCCCAAACATGGCTACCACCCAGCGCTGCAACGATATCATTTGCTGCCTCTACCTCCGCCATGATTATTGCCTCAAGGAATTTCACATCTTGCCACAAACGAAGCAGCCAAAATCTACTGCGCTCGACGCCCTGTTGAATTATCAACTCTTCTATATCTTCTTCCCTTGTATCCTCCGGAAGGCCTCCAATCGTCACATAACAGCAATCAGAAGCACAGACAAATTGGCGAATGTCTAGCCCGCTGCCGCATGTGACGATCGCAGATCTCCTTGAGGCAATATACTTGATAGTGACAGCAGCTTGGTACGCAGCTAACTCAGCTTGTTTAGCCTTGCGCTCTGCTTCAAGCTGGCCCTTCCTAGCGTGGCGCCCTTCGCGCCTTGCCTTGCGCTCTGTTGCTGATAGCTCTCTCCCTATCCAGCGTGCCTTCACTTCAAATCCTGCATCTATCTCTGTTGCCATATCGTCTAACACTAAAAGAGAATTAGAGGAATTCAACTTTTATGAAAGGAATTGCTGCTACATTCTCCTAGGGGGCCAACGATTGGAGCCAACTTCAGAGGCAAAGTGTTAGGGGGGGCTGTTTTGATTCTCTATGGGGACCTGGGAATCGCTCGTAAAGAATGATATACTTGTCCCATGGCAGCCATATCCGTGATAGTGACGCCTGCCTATAAGTTAGCAGGATAATGCTATACATGTCTTCTCGTACTTACGGTCCAAATTAGCTCCACCGCAGTCACCATGTGGTGTCGCCGAGTTTCCAGAAGCCATGTGATGCAACAATTTTCTATTGTCACTTTGGGCTTCGGACCCTTAGGATTAAGCTTATCGAGGTTAGTATTACCAGGGGGAAGCCAGAAACACACTCGGCTCACCGGCTTTGATAGTAGGGGAGGTAGGTGGGAATAGCACTCTTTCGATCTATGATTAGATTGCCTCGAGGATGGGCGATATGAACGTCAGACCGCGGCGGAGCCTCGGTGGTATTTCCCTACCTCCGGTTGTGTTGTTCTGGACATTGTTGGCCGAACAAATGCGAAGAAGATAATGTTGGAATGATGGCGAGCGTACCACCAGAGCTTTTGAGATCACGCCGCATCGCCTAGTCCTTCTCTCCGTATGGATGGTCATTTGTACTATCTAGCAGTATTGAAATGGTCTGAATACTTGAAGATTCATAGAGCGTTTGAGGAGAGCCCATGTGCCACGGTCGTAATGAAAAGCCAAAAGATACAGGAGTTTGAGAATTGATGAAGATCCAAAATCTGGTCTGTGGATTCAAGATTGATCCAGCCTAGCGCTTTTCTCGAGGGACAACATTATTTGTATTGCACCCCGTGAACTGCCATAATCGCGCTATTGCGATCCAAACCGCATATTCCACTTCCCCTTAGAAGCCTATTCTACCCCGCAGTTACTTCTTTATGGTAAGAGACATCTTGAGATCTGCCCAGAGTGTTATCAGGTGGTGAGCATGTAGTTGATAAGGACCTTGACCTTCATTATTGTTTGGCTCTCTAACTTTCGAGCAGGTTGCAAACCATCTGGATTGCTCACAAACAATATTAAGTTCACTTCATTATAACCTACGTCAAGGTTTTTACTCCCACTTGGATCGCTGAACCGCTTTGGTCCGTTGGATCCATCTAGGATGGTATGTTAGCATGCTCCGAATATGATGCAATTCTAGAAGGCACTATGGACGAGAAGTGGCCAAATGGAACAGGGTGCGATTATCTATACACCACAACCATTTTAGAATCTCGCCACGGGCGGCGGTCATACAGCAACACAATCAACAGCACACCAATCGTAACAATGCTGCCATCCCCTCTACAAAGACTGTTATTGTTGGGTGCCGTCGCGGCTCAGGTTTCCAGGTATAGTCACTCAGAGCAGGTGCCTCGGACGCTCTGAGTCGTATTTAATCAAGGATTCTTGTGCAATGAATTGTCAGAAAGACGCAGACAGAGGATATAAACGCGCGCCGTGAATAAATGAATGAAATACTAAACTGCGGTAGGTGCCACGGAGCAACAACAACAAACATCAAGCATGCCACGACGAGTGCCAGTCCGCTGGTTAGTCGTGAGGCTTAAATTTTCTGCGCAGTCGCATCTCGGAGCGTGGGCTCTCAACCTCCCTCATAGCTCTAATTTGGACCTTTAAGTTCGTGGTGGTAGGTAAGATACAACCGTAAGCTTGGTTCGGGTGTTGACAAATCTCTCTACCCAGGCTTGCCTACTAAAAGCTCTTTGTTATTTGGATACAAGGTTCCCTTGACGTTTTGCCGTTGATTAAAGGCGCATATATTGACGATGGTGAGTTCAGCGAGGCATACATACATTTCCTCACTGTCTTCTAACTTAAACTACTTTAAAGAATCGCTCATTTGTTCTCACATTCACACTGGACGCAGCACCGAACACCTATCTGAGTTTCTGACAGAAAGACTCGTCAAATAATGATCTCGTTTAAGGGCGCATTGTTACCTTGCGGAAATGAAATTGAAGCAATGAGGAGGGCACCTCTAACAGGTGAGTATTTCTTGATATACTTCAATTAATAATCTCAACATGGTTCTAGAATTGTTGACTACTATTCGAGAACTCGCCACCTGCCGGTTAGGTGGCCTGATCTTCAACATCCGCACTCGGCGTCCATATCATCTACATCACACGTCACCCCAGTCTGTCCAACTGAATAGGACAGATTGTTAATCTCCGCTCCCGTCTCTGCATTTTTTCCCTCTCAATTGAGCGCAGCTATGTGGCCACGTCATGATGTCACGCCTGGCGCTTTGTACTCAACAGCGGATTGCCGCCGTATAGCGAATTCAAATGCTGCCAGCCTTCAGATATAGAATCTCAGAAGGCACACGCTACTTTTGGTAATGAGAAGGGACGACATGAGTCCCCCCCATGCACGGAATAGACTATTTGCGACCTTCACCTTTCGCTTTGGGAATGTGAGCATCATTGTTATTCGGCTGCACTGGCCCCTTCAAATATGAAATCATCATCAGATGCACACATTAAGGTGGGGAATATAATCAAGTACAACTGTTTGGGTGTGTAAGTCATCCTAAAGTTTTCTTGCGTTTTGAAACGATGCTCAGTTCGCACGAATAGTTTTAAACCTACATTTCCCACTCCGAGAAGCCCCGCGACTGAGAGAGGTTCATTCTTCAAAAAAGAATACGCATGACACAATAACTTTCAGAGGAAGGAAGGCCTTTTTGTACTGCTCCACGCACAGGAGTAGCCTCAGGATTCATGTATGCCGACTCCTCGACGACTATCTACGTTGGAAGGATATTCGGGGCTATTAAAGCTGAGAAGTCGATCGTCAACATCGGCTTATCTGACCTCCCTGGCCTGCACTCCTTACTGGTGCACAAGTTGCGGTTAACGTTCATAAATATTGATTCTTACTCGACAGGAGTAGGATACTACCTAATTTCGAAGTCATGAAATGCGTACATATTCCCCATACTAGTGTTTAACAGAGTCCATACGAGCCAATTGGTATCACGTTTTTGTGATCGAGGTGTTGGTGTTCTGGATAACTACCTTCTTTGACGTGGTCACAACCTCACTCTCTTTCCCAATAACTACCATTACCGTATTCCACACATATTCCACCTCCTTCCTGAGGTCGTCCACAGTACCGCCCTCTACCTTGAGTTCGACCTGAACCTTTTCAAGTTCGTCGCGAAGAGAGGCAGCGAGGCCGGATTGGTCTTTATGTTTCCGTTCCAATGCTGCGAGTTCAGCCATGAGTTCCTTTGTCCTCTCTTGTGAAGACTGTTTCTCTCGCCCCCTTGCGACTACAACCCTATTCTTCTCTACCAGAGCCATCCTCGCCTTTTTCAGTTCCTCGGCAAGGGATGAAATAGACCTCGTCTTCGTTTCGATCTCCAACTCGACCTTTTCGAGCCTCTCGCGAAGGGTAGTGGTGGAAGAGGACTGACGCTTGACTTCCTGTTTGGATGATTCGAGCTCCTTCACGAGACGCTGGTTCGTTTCGGTTCCCTCCTTCCTAGCCGTCATCAGCTCTTTCTCTAGCGCAGCCGCAGCCTCGACCTTCACGTGCAAGTAGGACTGCGCCGCAGTGAGCTGCTGGCGAATGGAAGTGATGACTTCGACTTGCTGTTTGATATCTTGTTTGCTTGAGTTGAACTCGGCAACGAGGCGTTGGTATGACTCCGCCCCTTCCTTCACCTTCGCTAATTCTTTCTCCAACTCGTTCTTCGTTTTCGCCAACTCTTGTTCTAGCTCGCTTGCGGCCTTGCTCTTCTGCCTCAAATCGGATTGCGTCGTAGTGAGCCTCTGACGAAGAGAGGTTATGGTGTCGTTTCGCTGTTTGACGTCTTGCTTGGACGAGCTAAGCTCGGCGACGAGGCGCTGATATGACTCTGCCCCCTCCTTCACTTTCGTCAACTCTTTCTCTAGCTCGACCTTCACCCTCGCCAACTCTTGCTCCAGCTCGTTTGTGGCCTTGTTCTTTGCGTCATAGTCGGACTCAATCGTAGCGAGTTTCTGGCGAAGGGAAGTTATTACATCGGTTTGACGTTTGATCTCTTGCTTGGACGATTCGAGCTCGACCACAAGGCGCTGGCGTGACTCCCCTGTCTCTTTCTTCACCCTCTCCAACTCTTTCTCCAGGTCGCTTGCAGCCTTTTCTTTCGCTTCAATATCTGACCCGGCCTTTCCTAGCCTCTCGCGAAGGGAATTAATAGAGGTGGATTGGCGCGTAACTTCTCGCTTGGATGATTCAAGCTCCTTGGTGAGACGCTGGCCCGACTCCGCTCCCTCCTTCTTCACCTTCGCTAACTCTTTTTCGAGCTCGTCCGCAGCCTTGGCCTTCACATTGAGGTCGGACTGTGCAGCGGTGAGTTGCTGGCGAAGGGTGGTTGTGGTGTTCGTTTGTTGTTGAAATTCGACGTTCACCCTTGCTAATTCTTTCTCTAGGTCGCCTGCGGCCTTGGCTTTTGCCTCGAAACTGAACTGCTTCGTGGCAAGCTCCTGGCGAAGAGAAGATACGGCTTCGGCTTGTTGTTTAACTTCTAACTTGGATGATTCAAGCTCGGTCCTGAAGCGCTGCTGCGACTCCGCCCCCTCCTTCTTCACCCTTGCCAACTCTTTCTCCAGACCGTCTACCGTCTTTTGTTTCGCTTCCAGATCCACCTCGGCCTTCCTCAGCCCTTCGCGAAGGGAAGTAATGGAGCTGGACTGTTGCGTGACCTCCCGCCTGGATGATTCGAGCTCCTTTACAAGACGCTGGTTCGACGCTGCCCCTTCTGTCCTCGTCTTCGCTAACTGTTTCTCTAGTTCGTTCACAGCGCTGGTCTTCGTGTTGACCTCAGACTGAGCCGCAGTAAGCTGCTGGCGAAGGGAGGTTACAACGTCGGCTTGTTGCTTAGTCTCTTGTTTGCATGACTTCAGCTCGATGTCCAGACGTTGGTATGACTCTTCTCCCTCCTTCTTCACCCTCGTCAACTGGCCTTCTAGATCTTTCGCAGCATCGCTCTTTGCTTTGAGGTCTGACCCGGCTTCTTCAAGCTTCTTTTGAAGAGAAGTAATGAGGGTAGATTGATGCGAGATTTGCTGCTTGAATGACACCTGCTCCTTCTTGAAACGCTGGCCCGACTCGGATCCCTCCTTCTTCACCCTCGCCAGTTCCTTCTCTAGATTGTTTACGCTCTTGCCTTTCGTCTTAGCGTCCGTCTCGGCCTTTTCAAGCTTCTCACGAAGCGAGGTAACGGAGGTGGACTGATGCGTGATTTCGCGCTTGGATGATTCAAGCTCCTGCGTAAGACGCTGCTTCGATTCTGCTTCCTCTTCCTTCACCCTCGTCAACTCATTCTCCAGGTTGTTTACCATCTCGCTCTTCGTACTAAGGTCGCCCTCCGAGGTTTTGAGCTTCTCACGAAGAGAGGAAACGGAGGCAGTTTGGCGCGCAATTTCTTGCTTGGATGATTCAAGCTCCTGCGCAAGGCGCTGATTCGACTGCGCGCCGTCCTTCTTCACCCTTGCTAACTCCTTCTCCAGCTCGCTCTCAGCCTTGCCTTTCGCTTCTAGGTTCGACTGCGCTGCTTCAAGGTCCTTGCGAAGAGAAGCAATCAGGCCTGATTGTTGCTTGACTTCGAGTTTTAATGACGCGAGTTCCGAGGTGAGGCGTTTATTGGACTCTGCGCCGTCTTTCTTCGTTTGTTCTAACTCTTTCTTAAGGTCAGACGCCGTCTGGTTCTTCACCCGGAGGTCGGACTGAGCTACCTCAAGCTCCTGGCGCAGAGAAGTGGCAAGGCCGGTTTGATGAGTGAGTTGGGATTTCAATGATGTAACCTGCACCGTGAGGCGCTTGTCAGACTCTGCGCCCATCTTCTTCGCCTCCTCCAATTCATTCTTTAGGGTATTGGCAACCTCGTTTTTCAACTGGAAGCCGGACTGTGCGTCTTTAAGTTCGCTGCGGAGAGAACTGATGGTAGTCTGGGATGATGAAAGCTGTATCGTGAGGCTCTTGCTAGACTTCTTCACCTCTACGAGCTCCTTCTCCAGAGCAATCGTAATCTTGCTCCGCTCCTCTGCCTCCAAAAGGAGGTCTTGGAGGGCCTGGCCAAGGGAAGTGAAGAAATCAGCTGCGCCAGATTTGCACGCCTTGAGCTTTGAGGCCACGCGCTGGTTGGACGCCTTGTCCTCGCTCAATTGCGCTGATAGTAGTTTGAAATCGGCAAAAATATGTTCCTCGGTTTGGATTTCTACAAAGCGGTTGGTAGTCGTCGTGTCACTTAAGGTAGAGTTTCCATCAGGTTATAATTATACACTTTAATCCATGACTTACGTCATATGACGGTTGACCCATCCCGGGCTCGTGGGCGGCGTCAGAATATCTGAAGGAGGTTTCAAGTGGTTCATGGCAAAGACGCTGCAAGATTTGTTCTGCTGGACAATAGTTGGCCCCTTTTATGTCCATGACGGTATTGGTTCCCGAGTTCGGCGCCCTGGACCCTTAGCACAGGCGAGGTGACATGTGTTAGGCCTGGCTGTTAATCATGCACCGTGTCCAGCCACCTTGCATGAATATGGTATGTGCAGGCCATCGGAGATTAGGCCATGAGAAATGTCTTACCGCATATGGGTGCGGCTACGCAACCAGGCTGAAATTCATCGCCTTGTCTGCGATCACAGTTTACGACCAAAGCCAAGTCGTATCGCATCGATACAGGTGAGACCTTTTCTTGCCATCGGTTAGATTCGGTCGCCGGCCGCTCAATGCTTCTATACACTTACTACTGCCGAAACCTGTTCGCCACATCGTCACCAAGCATTTCTAGCGGCAGCAAGGTACATCCAGAAATTCGGAACATCGAAGCGAGACGCGAACATCACGTTGGAGCCGTAGGTTAAGCACATACGACCTTGCTTACCAGTTACCTATGCATTACCCGGGGCGCAGCTATGGTCAGGAGTGTCAGCTTATTCTGATGTCATGTTCTACTTCAATCCGCAGGATATCACGGGCGCTGCAAACCACCGGTGGAAGTGAACAGTGCCTATACCACATCCGCACTTCGGCATACCCGGATCAGAGATTAGAGGCATTTTTTGATTGTCAGTGGGTACTTAAAAAGCAGTTGAATCCTGCCGCATGTCAGGGCCTGGCGTGAAAGACCGTCTGCCTCTGTTGATGTGCTCATAATGCTGACAACAGATGGATTTGAGGGGCAACATTCAGACAATACAAAGATCACCGCTTGATACATGTCTTATGCTCATACGATTGTCAAGAGTTGGCATTCACCACGTGTTGTGCATGATGCATGATATGCTGTGTTTGTCAAGTCCACTGGTCACGTGTAGGAACAAAATTTGGTGGGCATAGCATTACTTGTTGGGCATGTAGAAGAAGCGCATATAGAGTGTACCACCACTAGTGACCTAAATCGAGTAAAAGCCTCGCAGAATCGCCGAATGATGTTGGGCGCCATCACATGCGTAAACGGACTTCTTCTCTTCCCGTTGTGAACGTCTGGACGTGTGAACTCTACAGCCTTGGCCAGCTCTCACTTTCCCTCCGGTCGTAGCACATCGGCTGTGTCACAGATCCCTGCCGTGGGTGGAGTTTCGATTGCCAACTTTTTGATAGTAGCTGATTCTGAGCCGATCCGCAATTCCTACGTAAACTTTGAGACGGAATAAACCAACTCGTTTCTCATATCACGGAAGAATGGGGAAGGGCGGGGCTTGAAGCTTGAAGGTTGGAGGTGAGTGCAATCTCGGTCAGTATCGGCTCTTGCTTGGCGGCTGCTTGTGAGCATGGGAACCGGAGTCTTTACTTCACTGGCAGGCGCATCTAGAATCCTTCCAGCATCATCTTTTGAGCGCGGAGCTCATCCCCGACGCCACTCCATTCATACACGTTTTTAGCACTTTCTCCAAGCCAGTGTACTACATGAAAGGCCTCATTTGCTGCAGGTCATGGAGGTATGACGGGAGAAAACGGCCCTTTGGCTAATGGAGTCGCCATGGTAGAATTTGTCAGTGGGCAATCGACGCTGTTGACACACCGTGTTACGTTTCTAGAGCTAAAATAGCCAATGCCATTCTGATTAGCATCAATAGTAACTGTTGGAAAACGAGCGCACCGATGCTCGTAATCCCTATTTCGTGACCGGGCCATAAATAACTAAATCCATATGTTCTATGTCACAAGTATATAGTCACCTACGAAAATGTTGTAAGCGCCGCGCGTTTACCTCCCACCCACGTCGTTGTGTTTGTCCCTTTCAGCAGTAACAGAGGGGTGCTTACTTTGCCGCCTCTGCTTGACACTTCTCTAGAGCCAAGTATCCTTCGGGTTTTAGCTCCGACACAACGAACAAGAATGCTTGGTTAGCTTGTTCCAGGTTGGTGGTTGGCGTTGAAGAATTGGAAAGAGCATGTGCCGGATTAGAAGGCAGAGCACCACGCATGCTTGGTGAGATTAACCATCAAGATCCTAACATGTGAGCAAGGGAATATTTCCATCGACAATCGTCCGTGGCATGCCCTGAGCGCCTGTGGTGGATTTCGCTTCCAATATACACCTTCAAGATGCGTACTTTGAGTTCTGTTTTTAACATTTGGCATCGGCGAAAAAGATTTGAAGATAGAGAGCGCGAATCTGGGCTTTGTTACACCGCTGTGGAGGTTTTGAACTTGACAACCAGCCATCAGAACGATCAGAGTAACATACCCACACTGTCATCCTACTATTCTACGCGCCACCCCTTACAGAGAGAGATCTTGATATCAGCGGCGGTTGTATATTGAAGGTGCTTGAGAGTGTGGTATTCA
>AYNK01001955.1:0-20804 GCA_000497225.1 Amanita jacksonii TRTC168611 | reverse complement strand
AGGTAAGAATGAGCACGACCCAGGACATAGCTTTTGGTAATAGTTAGGCACTTTTCAGTTCGACATGCTTAGGGCTGTTTCCAAGTGGTCGGCATCAGCCATCGGCGACTACAAGAGACGGCGA
Organism: Amanita jacksonii TRTC168611; assembly: GCA_000497225.1. Lineage (NCBI taxonomy): Eukaryota > Fungi > Basidiomycota > Agaricomycetes > Agaricales > Amanitaceae > Amanita > Amanita jacksonii. The sequence goes on along the minus strand of AYNK01001955.1, from coordinate 20,680 downwards.
CGAACTTACCCAGTATGCGTAATAGACATTTTTTTGTTGTTCTGATAACAACTTGAACGTAGCAGATTATCCGTAGCGATGCGCACAAAAGACGATGGGTGAGAGAAAGAGAGAAGTTGCGTGGGGTCCCCGTAGGTGTCAGAGTGGCCCACACACGTTTGTCAATTGCTGCGCAACTAATGATAGAGTTTGCACCCCAAAATCTTCCCTCGCCCAGATGTGACAGAACGGCCTGTCACTTTTATTTATTGTCGCGGCCCAACACGGGATACGACTGGATCCCAAAACGCTTCCAACAACTCTTTTTCCTTCCGTCTGAGTTTCTCGACAGCAAGGGTCAGCGTTCTACCGCGTTCAGGGCTGTTCAAGCGGACTACGCACTGATTTTCTAAGGCCAAACGCCCTCAAAAAAAAGCTCCCAGCTAGCCCCTGCTGCTCGCATCCTCAGGCTCGTCCAACCTTGGCTTCCCATCTATTTCTAGAACACGGCAACGAAGCAAACGCATTCAAGCTTTCTGCTGTACGTGCGGCTATGACCCTCCATCGGAAAGGTGTGTTGAGCCATTTACATTATTACGACCCCCAATTGGTACTCATGCGTCCGTGCAGGCCCTAGATGGTCGGAAAGCGGGAAAGGCTGCGAGAGCCACTGAACGGTCCTGTGCATCCATTATTTGGGCCAACTATGACATCCCAAAGACGGGGACCTCAAGGCGGAATTGGAAGCCTTCTTGGGTCTAAGGCGTTTCTATTGGTGTCGCTAAAAAGAACCTTCAGGTAACGCGAAATTTTTCGCAAACGTCGAATTAGGTGCTGAATTCTATGATGCAGACCACGCTGAGTTCCGACATGCATCAAGCACTTTATGGTGCACTTTCGCTATATTTCGAGATATTACGAAGCGATTGAGATATCTGCCCTTCATACATATCATCCAGCGTTAGCATTCACGTCGACGGCAAGTCCGTTGTATCAAAAATATCAACATGAAATCCCTTTATGTCAAGCCGAGGCTGGGCTAACTCAATGGGGTCCTTTGATTGCCGAAAAGCGATATGAACCCAATGATACCTCCTATGTCGGATTCGCGGCAGATGGCTGCCCTCGCTTTGTTTCTTGGGACGAGAACGACGTACGGCCATGGACGCTACAAGCGGTATATCTATCAGGACATTTTCCGGCCATCGAATTGCGCTCTCAGACAACCTCTCCGTATCAGCTTGTGGCGCAGGAGAGCTCAGTGACGGCGTATCGTACATCAAGCAGTGTACCCATCGCTTCCTTTGATCACTCCACCAAACTCGTCAAAATTAATTGTCGGTCTCGATAACAGTGACTAACGTTTTTGCCGCGTGGGCATATGCCCGCCTTTACAGAGGATGGCTCTCGACGTGCTGGTCTAGAAAAGCAGGGCAACGCATACAACCCGAAGCTATGGGAAGACAAGAATAGGGAGCCCACCAATGCGGCCGGGGACGTAGGTGAAGAACTGGCCCTTTCATCTGATGGGACGTCAATGGGACAAAGACGTACAGCTTTGGAGCGGAGACCCGCCACCAGTTGACACTTGACACCCTCCAGGTCCGGTTGGTCACTTCTCAGGCATTCTCCCGCAACATCCTTGCCATTGCTTCTTGGCCAGACAACACCGTAACGCTCCGCGACGTCAAAAACAAGGCATCCATCGCAGTGCTGCACATCGCCCATCCCACCCCCTGTGCATTCTCTCACGACGTAACCGACTCGTTACTGGGAATGTGTCTGGCACAGTGCAACTATGGGACGTCCCAAGCATCATCCTACTCCAGAATAGTCGAGTCCCATTCGAGTGCTTCTCGCGGGATTGCTCGCTACTCGCCGCTGGACGTCGTGATGGCTCTGTCGAGCTATGGGAGACGGGCCAGATGGAACGGGCAACCTCCTGCCACAAGGGTCATTCAGACTGGGTTTGTACGCTCGCTTTCCCCCCTGTTGGTAGCCAATTGGCTTCAGGGGGTCAGACAACAAGACGGTGAGGTTATGGGATGGCAAGGATGGTACTCGAATTGGTATTCTCGGCCAACCATTCCCTGAAGAGTCCACTTCCGTGGCGTTTTCTACAAAGTCGACTGGCAGCTGCTACAGATGAATCCATCACTCTCTGGGATCGCGCAGCACTATAGCGAATCCATATTTTCAACCAAAGCGGCGATTTGCTATCCTTCTCACATGATGATTCCCTGCTCGCCTCCAGTTGTCGGTCTGCGGTAACACTGTGGGATGCAGAGCAGCGTGTGTCATTGGGGACGTTCCCTACAGTTAGCTCTTTCCCTGCCGTGACGGGATTGCTGCCTAATGCAGTCCCACGTGCATCAGCGCGGGTTTTATATCAATAAGAAGGCAATCATCAAAGACACGGAAAACGAAGATCTCAGTGGGGTCTCTCGCCTGGAAGGTGTTCCTGTTTCCTGGATGTCTTGTAGGACAATTTTCTGCACACCATAAGCAGGTACCAATGCTTCGGATTCCTCTGGAATTTGATGTGCAAGAATACGCCAGTGAATCATCTACGTTCTTATTGAGGTGCAGGGATGGTCGCATCCTCCTCATAAGGCCACCGGCCGACTAATAGTTCTCATTATTCCTTGCTGTATACGAAACTTTGATGCGATAGGCTTCATGACTTTTTTTTGAACTGGTAATGTACTACTACTATACACTGGAAATATTTTTTGTAATGTAAATGGATGTAGATGTACACGAAAAGGTAATAGTTGACCTGGAGTAAGATATGTACATGAGCATGAGTACTAGTAAGCGAAGATACGACATACTAATCAGCCATGGCTTGCCGTTCCAGGGCGGTTATTCTGTCCTTTACACTATGGTTGAGCTCCTGGCATTGACGTGGCGGTTCCGCCCGTGGTGACTTTGTTATTATGGACTGAAGCACCTGGGATCAAAGAGAGACAGAAGTTGGACCGGCTCTATGGTCCCGAGTTAGCAAGAAAAGATCGAATTCTTTGACCTTTTTCATTCGTTATATCTATAATCGAGGTGTTGTGGAAAACGCTGATAACTTGATGATTGTATGGTGAAATAGTAGTTGCGAGTCGCCCTGGGAGGTAATAGTGAAACCAGGGTTGCGACTTTTCCTCCAATACGCTTGTTAGTCCCATTAAGTCCGCACCCTCTTGAGTGGATGCGACGACAATGTATTGGAAATCGTTAAAGTAAGCCATCGCACAACAAACCGGCGCACTGTCATTTGATGGACTGACTGGTGTCGTTGCTGAGGTCACTTGGTCCAACTAATCATTTCATGACCGCAGCAGTCTGAAATCTATACGGAGTTTGGGAAAAATACAACAAACCAGATGGTAATGTCATCGAGAACGAAGTAACAAAGAAGAACGGGAATCTCTATTTTTTACTTCCCGTAGAGGACCGTAGTAAAAGGATACGACCATCTTTGCATCCGAAGGCATACATGGATGAACCAACGGCGGATACAGAGACATCCAGGTCTCTTGGAATAAAGATGATGGGGATGGCATCGTTACGCCCGGGAAACTGACCTAGAAGACGATAACCATGATCGTGGTCGTAGGCGAGTGAGATCTTAGCGCGATTCCAACGTGGAAGGCACACCCAAGTAGGGATTTTGGCGTGTTCGGTGAGGTTCTGACTACGGACGTCAAGCAAGTGAAGCATTCCATTGCGTAGATGGAGGGCGACGCTCAAACCATCCCGCGAGAGCTCTAGCCTAGTGCAGTTTGAGTCGACGCTGAGCTTCGGGATGCGTGAAGAGGTTGTTAGATTCCACACTATCACATTTGAGGGTGCTGCTGAAGAGCTTGAGTACATAGAGGCAAGGTAGGAACCATGCTCCGAGAATGATAACGAGGTAGCGCCTGGTTTGAGAGTGTCAATAGGGCGCCCTGTTTTGTAGTTCCATAGGGTGATAGAATTCTTCGTTCCGATAGCTAGCGAGCTGGAAGAAAGCGCCATTGAAATGGGGCGACTATCGAGGCTAAGTTCATGTCCGGGGACTGGCTTCCCGCTTTCGCCATCCCACACTGATACCTTACCCTCCCGTGTTCCGAAAGCGAGCCGCTCCCCATTAGGGGAAAATGCCAATACAGTAATCAGACGCTCTTCATCGTCAGAAATCATTGTGCGCTTCATATCGCTGGTACTGATTAGCTCCATGGTACCATCACTGAAGGCGACAGCGAGCCGGGTACAAGTAGGTGTAAAGGCTAGGGCAGAGACACTTCTTGATTTTTCAGCAACTGGCTTGTCTGGGATACGTCGAACATCCCATAAACGTATGGTTCCGTTTGAATTCCCGGCAGCAAGTTGTGAAGAACGGTGCGAGAATGCCAAAGCTGTTGGCCGATGAATAGGGAGCGTAGCGGTGTTTGTGCCATCTGCAACGTTGTACAGGGTCACACCTGTGACCATACCGATGGCAAGTGTTTCGCCCTTGGACGAGAATGCTAAGGCCGTGATACCATCTTGAAATTCAGGTAGATTGAGGACTTGAAAGACTTCAAGGCCGTCGTCTTCCTTCCAAATCTTCACCCCGGACCACCCTGCGGTAGCAAGGAAGGTGTCGTTGGCCGAGACTGCAAGCAAGTACCCAACATCCCTGGCAGATCCGACGGATCCCCCATCCTTGCTCGTCCACAGGTGCAGGTTGTGTGCATCTTCCTCCCATTCCAGAGATGCGAGTCGAGATCCGGTAGACAAGAATACCAACACAGCCGATGAATGAGGCAATACATTTATCTCTGTTCCATCTTGTCCATCGCATAGCGTAATGTGGTCATTATCCGAAGTGTAGGCGAGCCTATCACCGCTAGGAGAGAGCACAAGCTGGCCACCGCCACACTTAAAGCCAGGGATGGTGATATAAAAGCTGTATTTATCAGGAAGCAGGAGTATGGTGCCATCAGATAGTCCTGCAGCTATTCGGCTACCATCGGACGAAAGTGCCAAGACTACAGGTTTCAGTGGGTTGCTCCGATCTACCTCATCTTGAGACGGAGCCTCGAAGGAAAAATTATCTGTGAGTGCGGTCCTGTAATCCCCAAAGTATTTTGGAGACGTTCTATCACTTGTACTCCATATCTTCATATGCTTTCGAGTCCAAACAGCAAGCTGGGCCCGATCCTGTGAAAACCTGATGCGGTGGATATGACCATCATCATTTAAACTCGTAATAAGGGGACCCCAGTCTTCTGATCCGCCTTCTACTTGACATATGCTATTCTTCGATTTGTTATGATATTCCAAGTATAAGCGACTTTTCGTGGGTGTGAAGGGGAGTGCAGAATGATACGTATGGAGAGCTGATTGTTGGATTAGAGTATCGAACCTATCGATGAACCGAAGTCCATCCAATACAAGGTCATGAAGCCTTCCGGGGGAAGCTGCCTTCGGGGTCGTGAGTCCTAGTCAGCGTCCAGTTTAAAATTCCGTATCAACAACCGTCTTACCTGGAGCATTGGAGCCAAGATACGAAGGGACTCGCAGGCACGGCCTAATTCCCCAATCCAGCTCAGAGCTTCGAACCAATGTAGCAAATGCTTTTGTAGAAAAGTTCCCAACTTTTCCATGAGTTCTCGAATATACCCATCCCTGATATGATGAGCCCAGTATATGCACGCGTACTGTAGCTCAAGTGGAATCTTTGCGGAAGCTCTGTTTAGCCCCTTGGCCTCTGTCCCTAACACTTCGGGAACGCCTGCCTTGGAGAGTGAATGAGCATTGTCCATGAATCGCTCTGGACTCGGGCACCCCAAGATGTTTTGCTCTAGGCCATTCATTATCTGCAAGCAGCGTATTGCGAGCCGAGTATGTTGGACCTTTGGGTCGAGGTAGGCATCCTTCTTAGAACGGGTGGAGTCTGTAATATGATCCTTAAAGGATTCGTGATAGACGAATACCGTGTTATCATTGGGAGAAAGGGACACAAGAAGTCGTAGACTGCTCGAAAGTGAGCCACGTATTTCATCCACCGTCATAGTTGCGCTGACGAGCTTCGCGAGAGACTCGATGGGGAGACGTTTCTGAACGAGGATGATGGCGCCAACAATATCTCGGTTTGCCCCTTGAAATGCCCTAGTATAAGAATTTCCCAGGTCAGAGAAGGGCACGCGGCCTAGAGTGGGCCTCTCCTGTAGTTTTTTTATTTGTAACGCAGGATCGCAGACATCCGTATCAAGAACAAACTCGATAATTCTTTGAGCGAAAGTGAAGAATCCATCGGCAATTGTAACAAGAGACTTTATCTCCTCGTTATCGACTTTCCATGTTGTTGGAAATTTTGGAAAGCGTTTGGTGACCCGTTCAGGAGAAAGGTGCCACCGGAAGAGATTACGTATGTCGTCGTCGATGATGCTAGCATCGATATCTGTCACATAGGTAAAGTTCCAGTTTTCAATCTTGGCCGGAAGCTGACCGCAGGTAGTGAGGATGATTATGAATGAAAGTTGCTCTGCTAGTTGTTCGAGAGCCAGGAGAACATCAGCTTGGTCCTTATCCCGGCACCAGTCCAACTCATCGACCACGACGACCACGGGTTTGACGCGCGTCTTGAGGGCCTCACTTACAATGTCCCGCAATGGGTCCAAGAGAAGAATTTTGAGCTGCTCTAAGGGAGGGAGTACGATAGAGCCCCCTTCCTGTTCGAGCATCCTGAGCGCACTTCCGATTGCTCGCTCAAACATCTTGTCTTGAGAGCAGAGTTGGAAGGCAATCGTTGTGATAAGCATGCTGGCATTCCGGTACTCGCTCCCAACGCCCGAAAAAGAATATGAAGCTCCGAAATAGCCACCGTCCTTTGCCCTTTTTGTAGCGGTATATGCCACTGTGGTCTTTCCAGTACCAGGTAGTCCACAGAGCAGATGAGCATTTGGCCCGCCTTGGGTAAGGATTCCTTCGACTATTTTTTGTAGGAGGATCTCAGTGGCATTTCTTGGACATTCATCGCCGGTTACTTCGCTAGGTTGGCCATACGGAGCCTCGGCACGTGGCAATTTCATGATAACTGGGCCCTGTCAAGAAATTGGTCACAAAGTTATAGCCCTAATGAGAAATACCTACCAATGAACGTTCTTCTGAACCGGAAGATTTTGACGATTTTTCCAGTCCTAGAAGGTATCTTCCAAGCTACGCGTATCAAGTCATACTGAATCCTGAGGTTTGATGATGACCATTCAACATACCATGAACACTTCACTCCGCCGTGTTGGCCTAAACTCGCGTGCTGTGCTTTTGGAGAGAAGAGGGTATCTGATATCATGAACTTGATTCACATTTCAGGTGTAATTAAATCAATGCTTGTCGCACCTGTTCAACAGGTCTTGTAGTCCGATCTCCACCACTTTCTGATCAAAACCATTGCCGTCTTGTTTCGCCTCATCTTTATCCGGTGTTCCAGAATCATTGGGCATGGTTCCTGTATCCATTATGGATAGGGTCGTTGGATGGTTAATGTTCCTTGAACTGGTTCCTTGTCGATCAAGGATAAGTTGCCAGAAGTTAGTGTAAGACGGCCGCCGGCGCCTACTCTCACGCACTGGCAGCTGGCAGTTCGGGCCGTTAAACGTACGTTTAATTGCAATCCGGCTTACACTTAACAGTCGCTCCTATCTCATAGTCACGACATATACCAGTGCTAACCGAGCCCTGGCTCGCCTGGCTACAGGCCGCTGGTTACGTGTGCTGCACCTAAACTAGCTACTAAACCGCTGAGAGGTTATCATTTCGGGTAGCGGACTGCAAAGCGGAGTTGCATGTACTAGTAATCTGACACCCTAGTCTTTTTCAAAGGATCCTTATCCAACAGCTGATTGTACACCTCCGCCATCTGTTATTCACCGTGAAGATGTCCAGAAGCTCCTGACGGCTGCTTGAAAAGAGAACATTTTCCAAGCCAGCCATCATGATGCTGACATGCGGGGAAAATCTACGAAAGAGGTTGTTGCAGATCTGGTTGTCATCAATATGATTTGCGATAAACTGAACTGGACTAATACAGGTGCAAAAATTTTATGCGTTCTGTGAAATCGGTCTAACGTGCGTAACGCGAGTTCTCTTATACAAACCTTGATACACCCTCGACTTTGCGTTCACAGCCATCACCGTCATCCGCAGTACGGCTAGCGCGTATCTTGGGTTCAGTCATCAGCGTGTCAAAATAAATGCAAGTCCATGCGTGTGCGAACGCGTGCTATATAGTGATGGTATTAATATATTGATATTACGTTGAGATGAACGTCTTAGCTTTCAGTTGAGCCTCTAAGGTGCCCAAACCCTCCTTGCAAGTATCCATCCACCTATGAGTGTAATGTTCCCATCGACAAATCGTAGCCAGGGGCACTGAGCTAAGTGCAACTGCCTTTAAGGTTTCAAATGACATATCACGGTGTTCCTGACGATATTGCCTCACTGAACCCACTCAATAAAATTAAGTTCACAGTGAAATTTGGGCAATAAGATGCAGAGATGTCCTTTGCCTGTGATAGCTTCTTGTATTTTTGGCATAGTTTATGGCAAACTTGAAAATCTATGGGTTATAAGGGGGTATGAGTTATAAGGGATATGGAGTTGATTGTTTACGTTATGCCATATGTAGACGGCCCTATGTCGCAATTCCAAATTTCCCTGATGGCTACAGCTCAGGTTTTCTCCTGGGAATAAACAGTCTGTCGGTGCACTGCCTCAATCCCTCGTGGAGCAAGTTGCCAAGTCGTTATCATCCCCATAGCAAACCTATTTCCTGTAAACATTCAGCTCCGCCGGGATGACCATACCAACGGACTATGCCGAGTCTGCCAAGGTGACAGATGCTCTTAAGCTATTCTGTGGCTATACAACGCTAAAAGCCTTTCCGCCACTGGCAGTCTAAACAATGGAAGTGTGGGGACCCTTATGCTCGTCGTATAAACGGGAAGGACGGTGACCCACTTAACAGGATCCACAAAAGAATGCAACAGCATGACGACGATATCTGCAAAGGATGGCAAGAAGAGATTGAGAAAGTGCTGCTTTTTGTCAGTCTTTGCGAAATGTGTCCTGAGATAGTATTGCTAACTTATTATAAGGCAACGCTTTTCTCTGGCGTTGTCACAGCGTTTGTAGTTGACTCGTACAAGTGGCTTAAAGGAGATAGTGCAGAGCAGTTGCTTCTGCGCATATCCCTTCAACTCGGAGCTGCAGCGAACAATGCTACATCTCCAGTGCCGGATATTTCGCAAGAACGCTTTTCTCCAGAGCGCCGTAGTGTGAGGATCAATGTCTTCTGGTTCTTGAGTCTGGTCATCAGTCTCTCCGCCGTCCTTTTTGGGATTCTGTGTCTGCAATGGCTCCGCGAATTTAGCCGAAACAGATTGCTTCCACCTAAAGATGCCGTTTACATCCGCCAACGCTGCTATGACGGACTCTCCGACTGGAAGGTATCGTGGTTCATTGGGGCGCTGCCTGTTTCCCTCCAGGTGTCCCTCCTTCTTTTCTTCGCGGGGGTGCTCGACCTGTTGTGGTCTTTGCACCACATCGTAGCAGGCATCGTCACTGCGCTCATAGGACTAGTAGTCGCCCTACTCTTCTTTGTGTCCCTCGCCCCAGTCATTCGCATTTCCCGCAAAAGCGACCCTATGTGGTGTCCATACAAATCACCTCTGTCATTTTTCTTCTTTTTCCTGATAACAGCCATAAAACTACCCTTCGGCTACCGTCCATGGTTTTGGAAAGGAAAAAAATCTGAACCCAAACTTCCTTTTTCGTGGGAGGAAATTGAACTTGACTACAATGCCGATGATGACAAAAACAATAACCCGGGGCTAGCGGACGCGTTCAAGTGGGCCGTGGACCACCTGCGACCGGAATTAAATCGCGATGTTGCCATTGACACCTTTCACTCATTGCGCTCCCTTCCTCCACAGGTTTCGATGAAAGTTTTGCCTGGATGGACCGAGCGTCTTGGAGTTACACTATCTCCACATAACAAGCACGAAAAGAAGGTTTCGCATGGATGGATCAAACACCTTTGGCTTAAACTATCGTCAAGCCTAAAACGCGACCATGATGATGTGGAACACGGCCGCAACATGGAACGCGGTGACGATACGGAGCATAGCGACAATACGGAACACAAAGATTACATGGAACGTGTCCGCGACACGGGGTTCAACTATGAAACTGAACGCGACCGTAACGCAGAACGAAGCCGCGGCACAATACGTGGCTATGATATGGAACGCGCCAACCGCCTTCAGGTCAAACGATCTCCACATGGTGTACCCAATACGGAACCTGAAAAACACACCGAATCCGAAGAAACGTGCGATGAATGCCGCCGACAATATGATTTAGGGATGGCCATAGTCCTACGAAGCTTTTGTCCAAGCAATGATCATTTGGCGTCGTTGCTTCTGGAATTTCAGTTGCGATACTTGAATAGCATAGACTCTGGCCACAAGATACCAACCAAGGACCTGGAATTTTCTTTCGATGGTGGTCAGTGTTCAGTACATTTCACATGATTTCCTCAGCTCACCTTTTGATAGCATCGAAGGATGACCATGAGACGCTTTTTCAGGCTCTAGCAACCACTTTGAACAACCTCAAAAAGCAGGACGATCTCGACTTTCTCAAGGTGTTTCAAAAGATCCTAGAATCAAATCTGCGTTTTGTCACAGAGAAAGCCAATGTGCGCCTCCAGGATTACCATCAATATCTTATCGGTAAAGCCCTAGCTCAATACCTCAGGCTTCCATCCGCAGATAGTGCCGATATTTTGTCCCTCTTTCTTTCATTGCTCGATCACATACACCAAAACTCAATCGAAGAGTATTGGTTGAATTTCGCCGCATTCCTCCTGCATGATATTGACCTTTTGGAGGTCAAGAGGTTGGAAATTGCCTGTGGTCAGACGCCATCGATGATACCACAGTTGGTATCGCTCTTGGAGAACGTCCTGCGTCCCGCTTCCGAGGACCAGCAGCTCGGCTTACAGGTTATGCACCCTCTCTTGGCGTTGAATGGGCAGCTTCTCGCATTTCAGGAATTCCGACCTTATACTTCTTCGATGTACAGAAGAGGCCCTAATGGCAGATGACACTTCATTCCTCTCACCTTGTAAACTGGACGTTTGTCGTAATGGAAGCCAGTGTTTTTAATAGCTGAGTTATTGAGAAGGTATCTAAACCGGATGGGGTCCAATGATGTATAGTCTTGCGCGTTATCATCATCTTATGTTTACACTTATGGGCCCATAAATATAACATAGTATCATTTTCAATTCCCACGTAACAGCATTCGGAGCGTGGGCAGGCAAGGGCTCGCGTAATTCCCTCCTACTAGCGAGTCTCTCCTCACGCATGTTCAAAAAACTCAGAAGAAAGAAGCCGAAAGGCTTACCCCCTGAACCTCAGGTCGCCGACCCTGAGCCTGCAGAATTGCCTTCTCGCAGCGTACGGGCTTCAATGTCCCGTCCAGCCGTTGGACAGTTGGCCGGTTCGCAAAGTGTCTTGATGTTCAATAATGCGCACTCAAACTGGGGGTTTCAAAGTAAGAGCGATCTTCTACGAGGTCCGTCTGCATTACCCTTCAACTGATCAATACACATAGTATCAGGTGATGAGTTTTCATCTGTCGGTGGACAGTCACCTGGTTCACAAAGGACCTTGATGGCCGACAATGTAAATTTTGTGTATGATGCACTCCAAAGTGAGAGCGATCTTCCACCAGGTCCACTTGCATTACTCCTCCAACTGATGAACACATGCAGCATCTGGTGGTGAATTCATTGCACCCTCGCCTGTCATCTCTGCGAGGATCACGAATCACGATGTATCTATTTCTATGACCCAGAACTCTGTCTATATGGTACCGGCTGCACCAGCTGACAATACATCACAAGCGACGAGTTCTCGAGCTGTATATATATCCCCCGCTTTCAATAGATCGCAAAATGTCTTTGAAAGGACAAAGGAATTCAAGATCGAGAATTCTGTTATCTCTAACGTTCATGGAAGTGACGTGGTTTATAGATACGATTCTGGTAGGTGTGACTGCGTGTCCATTTATCAGGAACCAGATTTTTATTGTTCGCTAGGGGTCCCATTTGACGCAATTTTCAAGTCTGTGGTACATCTGAACAATAAATCTCTCAATTGACGCTGAGCGAAACATGCATAGCTCGTCAAACACATGGCCGGGTTCGTTGAGGTGCAAGACTTGGATAAGATAGAGAAACATACCTTGGTGGGCGTTCTCCATCCTTCTTACTGAAGGATTCTTACTCCCGCCCTCCTTAGAGTCAAGCCATTTGGGATCTACCGCGTGCAAGGGCCGCATACAATGACTACACCTCTCCGAATAGCCAGCGCGTTACATGTTTTGCGGGTACGAGGGAGGTACTTCTCGAAGACATTGCGCAGTGTATTGCAAATTCGGACGAACCTCATACCTACCTCCTTATTGGTGTCGCTGGCTCTGGGAAAACGACAGTGGCTCAAACGGTTGCGAAGAGAGCGGACACTCTCCGTATCCTCGGCGCCTCCTTCTTTTTCTCGAGGGACCAGGTAGATTGCAAAACAGCCCAAAAATTCTTTAGCACAATTACTTTTCAACTTTGTGCCTATGATGAAGAATTTTGTCAGGCCATCGGAAAGGCCTTGACCAAGGGACGAGGAGCCGCTGCCATGTCTAAAGATCCTTTTGAGCAACTCGAGGCACTCATTCTAGAACCATTGCGAAATATCGCAAAGTCACGCGTACGGCCGACTGTCATTGTAATTGATGCCTTGGACGAGTGTGATGAAGAAGATGGGCGGATTATCCTTTCGGGATTGGAGCGACTTGTGCAAAACCTGCCGTCTTTCAGAGTCATCTTGACCTCCCGCCCTCAACCACACCTTCAGTATCTCGGCCCTCACAAAGCATTCTTAATGCAAGACATTGAGGCAAAGACCGTCGATAGTGATATTCAGGCCTATCTGAAGCATAGCCTTTCTCGAGAACAAGTTACGGTCCGTTTGCCAATGCTGAGGGGAAAGTGGTCCGCCAATGACGAAGAGATCAAGTTTCTTGTCGAAGTTGCGGGACGACTTTTTCTCATCGCTCATATAGCCGTCCTGTTCATCCTGGATCCGGTTACTTGCGACCCGGAGCCTCGAATGGCAAAACTGCGGAATGCAATTGACAATAATCAGTCTGTTTTTGGTATTTTGGACCAGTTTTATACTGCCATACTGCGGAGCGTTGTTCCTCTTGGTTGTGGTCAGCAAGTGGTGACCCACTACCAGGCCGTCATCGGTACTATTGCATTAATTCAGGACCCTCTCCCAGTTGAGACGCTCGCACGTCTCATTGATATTGACATGGAGGGCGTATATTCTGTACTAGAAAATCTACAGTCTATCGTCTTCCTTGGCAGCGATGACGTACCACATTTCTACCACCAAACATTTCTCGACTACGTCAAAGATAACCAGCACTGCCAGGACGCCGATCTCCATATTGCCCCAAGAGAGCATCATACCCGACTTGCGATCCGTTGTCTGCACGTTATGAACGAGCATCTGAAGCGCAATATCCTTGAACTCAGTGAACCCGTGCAATACTTTGACAATCAGGAGGTTTTGAAGGCCCAACTATCGGACGATATACTATCAAGGATCCCGGCAGAAGTGAAATATGCATCTGTCAACTGGGCCACCCACGTCAAGCAGGCGGATCCCGAGAACAGTGACCTCATGGCGGAGTTGAATGCATTCATCAAGAAACGGCTACTACATTGGCTTGAAGCCCTGAGCTTACTTGGAAAGTTGGACACTGCACACGTCTCTATTGATGCTGCTATGAAGCTTCAGGTAACGTGAAAGGTTTTGCAAACATCAAACTGGGTGCTGAAATCTACGATGCAGACGCTGAGTTCTGACATGCGTCAAGTTTTTTCAGATGCCCTTCGCTTCATTTCGAGACATTACGAAACAATTGAGCTATCTGCCCTTCATACATATCATTCCGCATTACCGTTCACGCCGATAGCAAGTCCGTTATATCAAGAATACCAACATGAAATTCGTTCATGTCAAGTAGAAGCCGGCCTAACTCAATGGGACCCTCTAATTACTGAGAAGCAACATGGATCCAATGTCATCTCCTATGTCGTATTCGCCGTAGATGGTTCCCGCTTTGCTTCTAGCGACGAAGACAACATAAGGCTGTGGGACGCGACAAGTGGTACACCTATCAGAACACTTTCCGACGATCGAATTGCGCTCTCAGATAACCTCTCCATATCAGCTGTGCCGCAGGGTAGTTCGGTGACAATGTATAGTGCATCAGGCAGTGTACCCATTGCCTCCTTTGATCACCCCGCCAAAGTTATCAAAATCGCGATCCCCCTCGATGGTTCCCGTCTAGTAGCGGGGCTAGAGAATGGCATAGTCTGCGTATGGGACGTAGCAAAAAGGGAGTCACATCATCTACCTGGCGGCGATCGACACCAGCTGGTGTTTTGTCCGGATGGCCACATCCTTGCCTTTGCGTCGAGAGATGGCGTCGGTTTATGGAATGGGACGGATGTCTCTCAGCTGCAGCACGAAGCCGAGAAAGTGTTCAAATTTGCGTTTTCAGGCGATGGCACTCGTCTTGCCAGTCTATCAGAGAAGGACAACTTATACAACATGAGGCTCTGGAATGGCGAGAATGGAGAGTTTATTATGATGGCCGGGGACGTAGGTGAAGAGCTGGCTCTTTCATTTGATGGTACATTAATCGCCACTGGGGGAGGAGGCAAGGATGTACAGGTGTGGAGTGGAGACAAAGATTCCTTGTCGCCCATTGACACCTTGCCGGTCTCGTGGGCCACGTCTCTGGCATTCTCGGACAACATCCTTGCCATTGCTTCTTGGGGGGACAACGCCATAATACTCTATGATGTCCTAAACAGGACATCTGTTTCAGAGCTGCAGATTGCTTATCCTTCTTCCTTGGCATTCTCACCTGACGGTACCCGACTCGTTGTGGGGAATCAGTTTGGCACAATGCAACTGTGGGATGTCCCGGGCATCAAAGTATCTCGTCCTGTTCCTGTCTCGAAGCAAGATTCGAGCCCTATCTACGCCCTAGCTTTCTCGCCGGACTGCTCGCGACTCGCCTCCGGACGTCGTGACGGCTCTGTCGAGCTATGGGAGACGGGCCAGATGGAACGAGCAGTCTCCTGCCACAAGCTTCATTCAAACTGGGTCTCCAGCCTCACTTTCTCCCCTGATGGTAGCCAATGGGCTTCGGGGTCAGGCGACAAGACAGTGAGGTTATGGGATGGCAAGAAAGGTACTGCGATCGGCATTCTCGGCCAACCATTCCCTGAAGAGCTCACTTCCGTGGCATTTTCACAAAGACTTCTGGCGGCTGCTACAGATGAAGCCATCACTCTCTGGGATCGCTCATCCCTGCAGCTAATCCACACTTTCCAACAGGGCAGCAATTTGCTATCGTTCTCACCCGACGGTTCCCTGCTCGTCTCCAGCTCTCAGTCTGAGGTAACACTGTGGGATGCAGCGCAGCGTGTGCCGTTGGGGGAGTTCTCTACCGATGAAAGAATTATCATGCTTTTTCCCTCCCCCGACAATTCTAAGCTTGCTGTTCAGTATAGAACAAATAGTTACACACACATCAATGCAGGTTTCATCCTCTTCGATATCAACGAGAAAACCATCAAGGATCCGAAAGACGAAGATCTTGGTTGGGTCCCTTGCCTGAATGATATTCCTATTTCATGGGAAGACGCTTGCCTTGTAGGACGGTTTTCTGCGCACTATGATCATGTACCGATACTCCGTATTCCTCCGAACTTTGACGTGCAAGAGTATGATAGTAGATCATCCATGTTTGCATTGGGATGCGGCAATGGTCGCATCCTCATCATACGGCCACTAGCTAGTCATTAGTGATTCTTGTTACTTTGTATTACGTATCTTTTATATAATGTACCATTGTGAGCAATTTTCACTGAGTAGTTCCGCACCAGAGACGAAAAGCGATGCCCTCTTATATGTCCTACCCAACCTGCAGTAAGATACGCTCATGACCATCAGGGCTACAGCAAGCAAAGATACGATGTACTGTTCGTCGCAGCCATAATTTTCAAGGCTTCTAAGACTCGTCCCATGTTGTCAGTCTGTATTTCACCCTGGCTTGTTATAGATAGAGGCGCCTTAGTTACAGTATCGAGCCTCACAGGGAGGGCAAAGCCGGTGCCGGCTTCGGGCCGGCTTTTCGGGCGAGGGAGGCCAGGTTAGCAGGAAAAGAAGAGAGGAGAGTGATCACGAACTTTGGGACAGCTTTCCCTACGTAATGGCCTGGTTGAAGGGACTACTCATGAATGGAAGCCGTAATGGTTGCGAAGTGTAGACGGGGTTGCGGTTTGTGCATACACTCACGCGTTCTCCAACTCGAACCCACTCGACAACCAGGCAAACTAGGTATGTATTGCACCGCTGCAATGTCCCGCCGAAAACCTAGAAGATCATCCGTGCTCGCATCACTGGTCAATCATTAAGGGTATGATATACACTGCAAATAGCCTGGGCGATGGATAATGTAAATGAGTGGGCATCAGGAATGAAGGTATGACGCAAAGGCCTATCCAAGACTCTCAGCATATGCACGCTATGGCTGGGTCCCTTGCATTGACGTGGCAGTTCCGCTTCTCGCGCTTTTATTGTCATAGACAGAGGCACCTTGGCTATAGTATCAGATAGGGCTGGTGCATGTTGGCAGGAAAAGAGGAAGGGTGGATAGTTCGGACCACGAACTTTTTGGACCACGTCCTCCATACCGAATTCTCTCGCCATATATATAGCCCAGCCGTTGGAAAATAAAGTCTAAACTGTAAACAGTTTTACTAGTGAATGGACGCTGAAATAGATTTAGCAGATAAACGGGGATACAGTTTTGACCATGCATTATTCACATGCAGCGATTAATTGTCTCTCCACGGCAGTCCGAACCTCATTAAAGCGACAAACAGTCCTGCGCACCGTAGATAGATCACGTCAATTCCAATAGTTCAGACGCGTCTTAGCCAAACGACCGTTGCTATATGCCGGAGAATCCGCGAGGCGTTCACCCTATCTGACGGTAACCACTGCCACCCTCATGGTCTGGCCTTGTTGTCCCTATCCTGAGCACAACTGTTGGGACGGCTGTTGAACGTTGGGCGCTTGAACGTTGAGCTGTTGACATCGGGGCGAAAATAAATATGATGGACAGAATATAAAAAAATAACAAATGACCACCGCAGGGGTCGAACCTGCAATCTCCTGATTCGTAGTCAGACGCGATGCCATTTCGCCAGGCGGCCCACAGCGTGTGGACTGCGTAAACTTTATCACATTCCCCGAGGCATGTTACCAGCTTAGGCTTCCTTTGTGTCCATGCGTACATCCAACTGAATTGATCATAATCTGATCCTGATACAAGGAGACCCAAGGAAAAAAATGATCGGAAGGAGGCAAGCATCTTACAAAAACAATGGCTGTAAATGACTCGAGCCTCAGCTCTTAGGTATTTTTGAAACTGCTGTCCGTAGATGACAGGATTCCGTCCTCCAGAGTGCCGCGAAGAGCGGAACTTGAGGGGGCATAAATCACCAGTGTAACGAGTATGTCGCCAAGCCGCGTGTACGACCCTCAACGATAAGGCATCTTTTGTTGTCAAGCTTGTTCCATTAATATACACACTGGCTGCCTTTGCGTCTGCGCACGCATTTTTCTAAAACAGAAACAATCCCCCACCTCTATTACTCCTGGGTGGCGAATGGGTTGTCTATCTCCTCAAAGCCATCCACTGGACTGAGGACGGTGATGGTTGGGCCGCGTAATACAACTAGCCCTAGGCTGCGTGTATGTGGTTCCGATTCTGAAATAGTATGAAACACTTGACGATTGTGTGATGCATCATAATTCACTTACCGAGCACGAGTTCCTCTACTTCATCCAGCACGAGGTTAAGTAATTGATCGTAGCCCTTGAGGATACCAGTGACTGATGCATTGCCGTGAGCTATGAGCCATTTACCATAATCAAGGGGGATTAAAATTTTACCCTCCCTTCCGCCCGTAAATTTGACTCGAATCCTTTCGTTCACGTATTTTGAAAGGTCCAAGATAGCCTCCCGCTTGGGCTTTTCACCTGCCGACAGTTGGACTTGGGATGCTGGACGCCTTGCTGTTGCTGATGTGGCATTTCCCCTGGCTGCACTACGAACTGTTCCCCGACCCTGGGATCTCAGTCGATATGCGAGGGGGGTGAGGCGATAGGGAACGGACATACCCGATCTGCCATGATGCTCGATATGACAGTATAGTGGTGCTGCAAACCCTACACTCTCAGGCTCAGTATGAAAAGCCCGCAATAGATAGGTGTATATAGGGATTGATTGTATGAGTCAAGCAGTTGTGAGACCTGGGACGACCCAAAAAAAATAATCCAGGCCAGGGAGAGAGCGTGGTCAAATTTGAATTGCCGCGTTCTCTAGCTCTCTTTCTTCGAACCCCATCATCATTGCCGAACATCTTGGTTCACTCCAACTCTCCTCCTCCTCACGTTCTCACATCGTTCTACACTCTATAAGGCATAGAGCTTTCCATCAAACGACCTAATCGCCTTTCTCTTCCTCTTTTTCTCTCAAACCGACCATGAATGCGACTGACCTTCTCGCGAATACCCTTTCTGCCGGTACGCCACTTCAACCATCTTCATAGCGCGTCTTGTGAACTTATTTCTCGCGCTACTTGGATTACAGATGCGAGCACGCGTCAGGCTGCTACTCAAAAACTAGAGACCGCATCACGGGAGAACTATGTGGGTTATCCATGGGCGTTGCCGCATTCACCACTGACCTTTCTACTATAGCCCGAGTACATGTTGATGCTCTCATCGGTCCTAGTCAGCGAGAGCTCTCCCATCCATGTTAGAAATGCGGCTGGTCTGGCGATGAAAAATGCTCTGACGGCACGGGTATGAATCGCCCATGCCTTTGTCTCACACATGCTTTTATTAATTGGTCGAAAATCATCATTTTTGACAGGAAGCAGCAAGGCAGGCCGAGTATGCAAACAAGTGGCTTCAACTAAACGTGGATGCCAAGACGAAGATAAAGCAGGAGGCGCTCATGACGCTCGGATCGACTTCACAAAAGGCAGGAAACTTTGCCTCTCAGGTCATTGCTGCCATTGCTGCAGTGGAGCTTCCGCAAGGGCAGTGGCAGGACCTGATCGAAATCTTGCTCCGGTTTGTCAATTCTCCCGATAACATCAACCTGAAGATTGCGACACTGCAAACAATTGGGTATATCTGTGAAACCATCGTGAGTCGTGCCGTTTCTATTGCCGATAAGGATGTAACCATGTGATATAGAAGCCCGAGATCCTAGCGCTCAGAGCAAATGAGATTCTGACGGCGGTCATTCACGGTGCCAGGAAGGATGAAACCTCCGGCGATGTCCAACTTGCAGCCATCCACGCCCTGTACAACTCGCTTGAGTTTGTAAGGCAGAATTTTGAACGAGAGGTAAACCAGATCCGGATCAATCGTAGCGGCGTGCTGATGCCTTTTTTTTTTAGGGCGAAAGAAATTACATTATGCAAGTTGTATGCGAAGCGACACAGAATCCGTCCGTTGAAGTTCAAGTTGGGGCCTTTGAATGTCTTGTAAAAATTATGAGTTTGTATTATGATAAGATGGCATTGTATATGGAACAAGCACTCTTTGGGGTACGTGCGCGGAATTTCTGTGTGAATGTTGCCCTGATAATCGTCAAACAGTTGACTGTTGTCGGTATGAAACACCCCGATGAACGTGTCGCACTTCAGGCGATCGAGTTTTGGTCGACTGTATGCGAAGAAGAAGTAGACCTAGCCATTGAAGCCCAAGAGGTACGCTTTTCTTTTTGTTTTTTTATTCTTTTTGTTTTGTCATTTAGCACCATTGTAATCTTGTTTACGCCAGGCTGCAGAGTATGGCGAGCAACCAGAGACAGAGTCCAAGAATTTTGGCAAGATTGCTCTACCAGAAATCGTTCCAGTCCTGTTACTCTTGCTCACCAAGCAGGTGGACGATGCAGACGAAGATGAGTGGAACGTATCCATGGGAGCAGCTACCTGCCTGTCGCTACTCGCTGCCGCTGTTCAGGACAATATCGTGCCTACAGTGATACCATTCATCGAAGCACACATCAAATCAGATGACTGGCATAATCGCGAAGCAGCTGTCATGACATTCGGATCTATACTCGAAGGTCCAGATCCCAACGTACTCACGCCGCTTGTGAATCAAGCCCTACCTTTATTGATTGGAATGATGAACGATGGGAATATTCATGTCAAAGATACGACCGCATGGACTCTGGGTCGCATTTGTGACCTCTTAATCAGCACAATCAAGCCCGACGTACATCTTCACCCCCTGATATCGGCGCTCGTGAATGGTCTACAGGATAACCCACGCATTGCAGCAAATTGTTGCTGGGCGTTAATGAACTTGGCCGATCAACTTGGCGTATACTACGATGATGATAGCGATGCTGCACAAACGGGTCCGTTATCACCTTATTACGAGGGTGTTGTGCAGGCGTTACTGCGCGTGACAGAGAGGTGCGTTTGGAGCGTATTAATATA
>AYNK01000276.1:0-16593 GCA_000497225.1 Amanita jacksonii TRTC168611 | reverse complement strand
GCTCTTTCTTCCAATTTCAGAAGTCGTCCAGGATTTGTTCCGTCCGCCATAGTCAGGAATTGGTAGGCAATCAACCTTCGACTGTGTCTGTTTCGTTCTGAAAGATCGGGTGGAAAGCGGTGCTCGCCGATGCAGCGCATGGCTTGTATGAAAGCAAAAAAATATGTGGTGACCTCGACATAGAAGAATTTGAGAAACTTCCAAAGACACAGCCTCATCATAATGTTGACCTCGCCATTCTGGAAGGCGACAAAGAAGGTACAGAGTTATCCTCGCTTAACTGTCAAGGTTAGTAAGAGCCCTGGTTAGGATACGTCAACACGTACATTATCTACCCCGTAACGATTTGGGGTATTGCCGATCATGTTTTGGTCAAAGCAGGGATCTCGAACCCATTTTCTCAACAGATTCCTGCCAATATTAAAGCTTCGTTAGACCGCAAGAGGGCAGGAATGGTCGGCGAAGGAAAGAATGTCTGGAATGATGTGGAAATTGGCGAGCGTAAGTGGTTGGTTTGTCCTACGGTCAGCTGTTTATCGTGTCGTTAGTGGCCACGCTGTACATACTTTTGTATGATGCCATCGAATCCAAGAACAAAAAGGCTACTCATGGGCGCGAAGGGATTTACTTTGCTGAGAATGGCGAACACTCTTTGTACCAGGTTTCCAAGGCCATTCAAGAGGCTTTCGTAGAACTAGGTATCTCGAAGGAGACAGAGCCGACCTCCTTCACCGACGAGGAGTTCAAGAAGTACATCGGCAACGTGCGGAGCATTTTACCTAATGTATACTTGGAAGTACTCACCTATTGGTAGTTTGATTTCCTTGGTATCAACGCCCGTTGCAAGGCTGAGAGGTCCCGGGGAATTGGTTGGAAGCCAGTCAAGACAACGAAGGACTTCCTTGCCGACATCAAGATTGAAGTTGAAGCCTTGGCAAAGAGAGGTGGCGCCATTCAATCATTGTAGATAGTCTATTTCATCTGTATCATTAGCAAGTGAAATGTGTGTAACCGTAATAAAATCTAGGCATCTTATTATGATACGTGTGCTCGCCCAGCGCAGCTTAGTATATGTACGGGATGGCGGCGGGATGGTCGAGTCGATAGCAGCCCCCGAAATGGAAATTAGCAATTTCCTCTTTGGTACAGCCTATCTCATACGGACGGCGAGGACTGCTCGGCTTGCTGTTCCACCAAAGACCAGACCGCGACATGTACAGCATAGAATGTGACTGTCGTTCTATCCTCGGGTCTGGTATCCGTTAACGTGGAATACGTGCGGCAAATATGTCAGCGCATAAGTGACGGTACCGGTCCATCCGGTGCTCTATTAGTGTCTCGGAATAAAATCAAGTTTCGCAAATCCCGAAGCACCCAAAGCGGGATACATTCGGGCTCACGGTTTTGGTGCGATTGCCTGAGAAAGCAGAGAATTTAGCAGTTCATCGGGGGCCTTTCGGACAATGGGCTACTTACAGGGATGTCCTCCTCTGTTGTTTGAGGCGTAGCTATACCTTCACTGACAACACACTCCTAGGCTGATGCGGACCATCTCGAGTTGTTGAATGCCATCCTGAAGGGGTAGAAGCATTATGAAGCGACTGGAATGCGTCCGACTTTGATCCATACTGCAAGCTCTTCTCATTTTAAAATGGGCGTGAGGGAATTTACGTCGTCGAGAGTGGCAAACATTTGTATCAGGTTGCCGAGGCATCTCGAAAGGGATGGATCCTACCTCCTTCACCGAAGAGGAGTACAAAAATTATATTGCCAGTGTATGGAGCGTTTCCCAACTCTCGAGTTCAGAGGTACTCATTCGTTCACAGCGGGCAACTCGAGCGCCAATTCCCGATGCAAAGGTGAGAGGTCGTGTGCAATTGGTCGGAAATTAGTCAACATAACGAAGGGCCTCCTTGCCAGTATCAAGACTGAAGTTGAAGGCTTTAATAGACTTTATTTCTGTATCATTAGCCAAGATTGAATTACGTGTAATCATACAATCGAAACATTTCATCGCGACACGCGCGCTTGCGCAGGCGGGAACTCAACATGTTCCGATGTCCTTGCGACTTCTCCGTATGTAAGCACGCCTACGTATGGCATGGTGTTGTATTTAAGCGAAAAGTTGGCGGGTGGTACATGTCTAACAAGATGTTACTTACAATGGTCAACTTAGAAATAACTGCTACTCACTTGAACGTCGATGACAGCTCGCGAAAGGTATATTTGTTCTTGCCGGAAAAATTAACGTTTGCATCCTCTTTGCGACGAATAATACGATCCCAAATCACAACCGAGTTTTTTGTCTGCAAAGCGGTCAGGTTGTCCTGCAGTGGTGGAGGGGGACGAAATAGATTTACGTGTTGAGCATTTTCGTATTCAGCTTCGAGATATACAAACAACTGCTTTGTGTTCCAATGGAAGAGGGAAGTCAAATCTGAGCAACTTATTATTGTGGCGATGGATCATTGTATGGATGAGGTATCGCTCTAACCTGCAGACACATTAAAATTAACAAATGCCAGTTCTTGCTTGCGATTGTGGTATCGTCTGGCGGTTGCATGGTATCTTATTTGAAGTATATATCAGCAACAGTTCCATCAAGAAGGAAGAGAAGTTTGCATACACTTTGAGGGAAGTAATGTCGACCGCACCGATCGGGTCTGCAGTGAACGAGTAGGATGAAAGCGCGATGGCTGCAAGTAGCGCTATCATGCACGTTGAAAGGAATGAGAACACGGCATTGCCGCGCGTAGTTAGGCTATGCATGCTGGAGGGACCACAGTGGACACGTATTGAATGGCAACACAACCTTTTTCTGTGTTTGTCGATGATTGGCAATGTCCTCGCTCCCGCCTCCGCCTGCGTCTCCGACACACACGCTCCGGTTGCATTCCTCTCCGGTTAATGCTTTATACATCACTGATAATAACGAGCGAATGTATTCCGGTGACGTTTCTGGCACAGTTGTAGTAACCTCTACACGGACGCTTCGGCCTATTGCGAAGTGGAATGCACACAAGGATGGAATATTAGGCGTGGAGGAGTGGGATGATGTTATCATCACGTCCGTAGGCAGTTACAAGACTTGTATCTTTTCTAATTGAGCGGAGCAGGCATGCGAGAGATAATAAATTGCACGTATGGGAGCGAGTTGAGGAAGCTCCCGCGTCCATGAGGATCGGTCCAGGAACAGCTGCCTTAGTGGACCTGCCAACACCAAAGTTAAGATACTCCATGGATGTGAACGCGCTGAACTTTTGTCGGTTCTCGCTGTTGAGGCTGCCCTTGGCTACTTCCTCACCTGACCGTCAGGCTGGGACTGCCTTGATCGCGCTTCCAAATCTTATTGATAGCTCGACGGTGCGTTATTTTGAGAAGTATAACTAACTTGGGGAGGGGGATGGTGATTCGTCATAGGTGGATATATGGTCATTGAATGGGCGTGATAGAATCCATGCTTCGGTTGGGCAAGGATTGAACATGGCAAACATCCTGTCTCCGGAGGTGGATTCAAAGAAGAGGGATAGTCTTGGTTAGTGTGTTATGTTCTACGCCGGTGGAGGGAATCTGTCTCTCATGGCATTGCGTCAGGGATCATCATGTCATTGCACCTGTATCTTTCCATGTCTGATTCTAACCCAACGTCACTACCACCCACTGAAAATCTGCGCTTGCTATGCGCACATGAGAATGGCAGCATGGTATTATGGAGGTACACGGAAAAAGACAAACTAAAATCAGTCGAAGGCCAAGGATGGGAAAAGATATGGAGCACGAAGCTTCATGCTGAATCAAGTGAGAAACCCCAAGCTCCTGAATTGTAACATGTATATGAAACTCCGGGCGTAAAGTTATAGCTATGCGCGCATCAAGAAATAACGACTTTGCATTGACGGTATCAGCGGACCATATTATCGGACGTTATAATCTCAAAGTGAGTTGATAGGGCGGTATCTATCTCTGTTCAACATCGTTAAGGCGATACAGAGTAATGATCCAGCAGATGCAGGCAAAATTAATCGAACGAAACACCCGGGAAATGGATGCATCGCCATCCGTGATGACGGCCGGGTTTGCGCCATTGGAGGATGGGACGGCAGGTGCATATCACCTTTATCTTGAGAGAGTGTGTGGTATATTCATGAACGCTACAGAATTCGGCTCTACTCTACAAAGTCCTTTAAAACACTAGGCACGCTCCGTTATCATAAAACAGGCTGCCAAGCAGCGGAGTTTTGCCACTCTCAGCCCCTATCCGGATGGAATCATGATGGTGATGGTGACGTTGATGAAGACGAAAACGAGGATGAACGAGATAGGGAGAAACGATCACGATGGTTGGTATGCGGTGCAAAAGACCAAAGAGTGACTATCTGGGAATTGGTTAATTTTGAAAAGGTACAACCCACGAACGAAGCTAGTGATAGGTGAAAGTTGTTAAATCAGCTTCAAAGTACAAGGAAGGAGATAAGCACATAAATAATAAAATATGTGAAAGTAGCGTTTTCTATTAATGAAAGAAAATTATATCAAGCCAGCGGCCCTCAGGTCTCTAGCAAGTCGGGCTTCTGCCAAGGATTCTTGGTTGGGGATAACAAGAACGTCACCGTGCTCATCAAAACGGACGTGTGAATCTTCCACACCGGTAGGGATGCCGAATACGCTCTGAAGCCGTCGTCTAACGGCTCTATCTCGCTCTATCTGTTCCGGAGTGGCTGTAACAGGTGCTTGAGCCTGGGATGACCGAACGGAAGCTTCCCAGCGTTTGACACGACAATAACTAAGGACAGATGAGAGGAAGAGAAGGCAGCCTGCGAACTGTGAGATGTTTGGAGATCTAAATGAGAGAAAGAATACAAACCCAAAGTCATGAACAAGACGGACAACCAATCTCTTGATGGCGACATTGTCGTGTCGTCAGGCATAGGTGCTGTAGATGTGGGCAGAGTAACGTTGTAGCCGTAACTGGACATGTCGTTGTCTGGATCAACGGGGACCTGTTGGTCTCCTGAGATGAGAGTGCGGGAGTATAACCCATATTGGATGAGCGTCAGCCCAAGACCAGCTCTCGAGCCGAATTTGGCGGCATGGGTGGTATGAAGAAGGTAGGTAAGGAAGAAACCGATGAATTGGAAGAACCAAGAGATGACGATGTTTGAAATAAAGATGAACACAGCACCAGGTGCAAGATCGTCAACGAGGATGTCCGAACCTGATAAATTAGAAGGCGCGTGCACGACGTTGTCCCAGTAAGGAGGCACAGCGTCGGATTGGGCTTCTGCATAGGAAGGAAGAGATTCAGTTTGAGTTGTCTCCGGGACAAGAATACTTTGTCCGTCTTCAGTCTGAATGACGCGCCCAGGTTGGGGCTTGGCAGTTACATTGGCAAAAACGCCATCGTTGTCGATTCCGCCGCCTATAGGGCGCACTGGAGCGGAAGATGTGTCAGAAGTAGGGACTCGCTGGTAGTACTGGGGTAGAAGAACGCCGGCAGCGCGGCGAAAGAAAGAAGGCCTGGAAGATGATTGTCGAATGGCACGAACGGCGGGAACCGTGGGGAGTCGACCGTTGCTGTTCCCGTAGTCGTTTGGTAAGGCATATTGGGAAGGATGAGGTGGAGAGCCTGGAGGGGGGTAGTCGTAATCGCGTTCAAAATCATAGGCAGTGCCTGTGGTATCAGGTAGTGGGGACGGGGGCTGGGAGCAAACCAGATGGGCAGCACTGGAAGGCTTGTCGTCTTCTTCGTTATCAGAACCGAAGGCGTCGTCGAGTTCTCTGTCTGGATCTGTGGGGAGGGAGGCATAGCGAGCAGACATGGCTTGAGGGGGCTGTGCGTAACGGTGTTGTGACAGTTTTGTTATGAGGAGGACGGTGATGACGTCCATCTCAGGATTGCCACTGCCTCCTTCATCTCAGCTTCTCACTCATCAGCTCACTCCAGATCTTTCTACGTCCTCCCCAGCCCATTTTAGATCGCACGTCCTCAACGCGTCTCCTAGCATCCAGCGAAGAGCAAGACTCGTCTCTCCCCAGTCCCATTACTCCTACGTCACACCCTTTCCTCTCCCCTTTCCTTACAACATAGATCTTCCCACCGACCCTCCGCACGACAAGGCTAGCTACATCGAAAAATGGCTTTCCGATCGAGAAGCCTCTCACAAACACGACACGTCTACACTACTCAAAAAGTATTATTCCAGAAATAGGGACCAGCCACGCGTCCTCGTCGGCCTATCGCAATTTACTTTGAAAGACTGTTTGCCTCATTTAGATGTCGGCGACACCTTCGAAACTCTTGGCGTGCCCACTCTCTCTGATTCCTTCGCAGACGAAGGCGACGGCACACCTTCGGAACTCAAAGAAGCAGTCGACGCGCGTCAGGATCTCATTGACATTCTCAGCGGACATGCCGTCCTCATGTCCGACGAAACTGCTGATGACCCTCGCACTGGATTCGCTCCTTGGTCCCTCCGTTATAGTGGCCACCAGTTTGGTAGCTGGGCAGGCCAACTAGGGGATGGTCGCGCTGTCTCCATCCGTAAGCTTGCCCAATTCTACTCAACTGCTCCAGCTTAGATCTACAGTGGTCACTCCCCACCCATCCGACCCTGACCTTACATTTGAGCTGCAGCTCAAAGGCTCTGGTCGCACTCCCTTTGCACGAGCAGCGGATGGACTCGCCGTTCTGCGATCATCCATTCGAGAGTATCTTTGCTCCGAAGGTAACTCTAATTTCTACGTCCTCTATGTGTATGCTATATACATCCCTTGTCCCCTATTTAGCCATGAACGCACTTTCAATCCCGACGACCCGCGCTTTGGCATTGATATCGCTACCAGCCCTCCCGGTAGCCAGGGAACGACTAGAACATGCTTGTGTCCTCACGCGTGTTGCTCCTTCGTTCCTCCGCGTGGGTTCCTTTGAAGCATTCAACGGCCCATTATTAGCTTTTGGAGGCGCTGGCCAACAAAAGGCTCACTGGGATGGCCTGCGTATTCTTGGCGAGTGGGTCGTTAACCACGTCAATAAGCTGAATATACCCCAAGGCGAACCGTGGGGGAAGGCTCTCCTATTTGATGTCGCGAGAAGGAACGCAAAGATGGTCGCTGCTTGGCAAGCTTATGGTTTTATGCATGGCGTCATCAATACAGACAAGTGAGTGCACTCACCTTTTTTGGTGTAATTTTACCTCTGATATCGACAAGTGTTTCTATTATGGGTTTGACAATTGATTACGGTACGCTGGCCATTCTTGTATTTAACACAGCCCATCGAGCATGAGATCAGGGCCCTACGCTTTTATGGATGTCTTTGATCCTTTCCACATTTGCAATCATTCTGATGCAGAGGGGAGGTACGCATATAGAGTGAGTGTATACATGGGCGTCCCTTTTTGCTCTGACGCTCTCCATGTAGTATCAGCCCAACATGATGTGAGCAATCTAATTGCTATATCGAATGACGCTTATCTGGTTACAAGTGTATACGCCATGCGCGCCCTCCTCAACTCTCTTGCACCTCTAATCGGCGCCGAAGAAAGTCTCAGAAAAGCCGTGCCAGAAGGCTGGGCAAATAATGCATCTGAAAGCCAGTTGGAAGAATGGCGTGCCAAGGGGCTCGAAAATGAAGCTGAGCTAGTGAGAGTGACGCAAGAAGTCGCATCCAAGGAGTATGGCACCTTCATGCGCAAGGTAAGCTAAATGCTAGTATGTAAACCTGCAAGATGCTTACGAGGTCCTCCTCCCTCCCCTCTCAGCGCCTGGCCCTGCGGCGACAAGTCCCTGATGATGAATCACGAATTGTCAGACCTTTACTTGACATCATGGAGAACCACAAGCTAGACTTTCATTCTACTTTCCGTCTCTTGTCTAATTTCAAGCCTTCTATGGTCCACCATGGTGCACCTGAACTGCCCGAGCTCATCAAGCGCACTCTCAGTGTTTCTCCGTACCCAGAACGTATGAACATAGAAGATGCGACGAAAGACTTGTTGGAGTGGTTTGACAAGTACGCTACTAGGATTGAAACCGAGAGAGAGGAGTGGGGGTCTGATATGGATGGCGAAAGGACAAAGGCAGCCAAGTCTGTTAATCCGCGATTTGTCCTCAGGCAGTGGCTACTTGAGGAAGTTATAACCAAGGTGGAGAGGGATGTGGACAGTGGGAAGAGGGTGCTTGCAAAAGTTTTGCAGGTGAGAGTGCCCTTTTGTGTGCCTGTAGGGTACACGTGTTCATGAGTTTCTGCTAGATGGCTGCCAATCCTTTCGAACCCTGGGGAGCCGAGGAAGATCATGATAAGGATGATATTTTGCTAACCCCAGAGAAGAGAGAGGAGAGGCGGTACTGTGGCATAGGAGAAAGAAAGATGTTGGGCTTCCAGTGTAGTTGCTCCAGCTAATTTCGCGACTGCATTGTTTTGTTATTATTATTGATATGTAACCCCTTTTTTCATTTCTGTGTAGCACTACCGAAGATCTGGTATCGTCTGCAAATACTAGGACCGATCTCATCATACTGCGCTTTGGTGTGACACGAAGTGTAAAAGTCAGGGAGAGACGCTAACATGGCGCCGCCGAACCATACGGCGTAGCTGATTCCTCTCATCAACAAAGGAACCAGGTCGATAAATGAGTGGAAATGACCCACCGCTGTCTTTTATGAGAAATAACCTCGACCTCGACACCAGAAGACTAAAAAGCCACGAGATATCAGAGAGTGAGTATCAGCAAGACTCGAGGATACACGAACCTTTTGTAGGCTTCCACTGGCCAACGCGCCGGCATCCAGCCGACGGTCAACGAGTTGCTTGAGATCTCGCTTCAGCCGTAGACCAAAGTGCTGAAACATGGTAGACCCTCCAGACAGGACGATATTCTGCGTGGGGCCCGATATATCAGTCCCAGGCGGGACGACATGGATGACATGGGAGCTGCATACCTTGTATAGCCCACGGCGGACATCAATAGGTGATTGTTGGATGACATCGTCGACAATTTCCGGCAGAGGGGTGAGAAAGTCGGACGAGTATATCTCTGGATTGAAGAAGATCTCAGGGGCTAGAAAGCGTTCATAGCCAACGTCGAGGCTGTATTTCTATCCAACGGTATTGATGTTGAGGTAAGTGAAGCCAAAGCGGAATGAAGGCCGGATACTCACACGACCCGTAACACTATGTTCACCATCATACCTTTCAAAGTGCTTGTACGGCTCTTCATCATACTTTCGGAATTCCCGCACAATATCTTGACACACGTAACTATAATTCTCCTTGATCCTACCCGCCACGCGCATCTGGTCTTCCGGAGGTACATGAACCATCTCACCTCGCTCTCTCAACAGGTTCAGAACGAATTGCGTGATGTCGCGCCCGGCGATGGGGATATGCTTGATCGCACTACCGATGACATACCCTTCCGCACAGGGGATAACGTGGGTCACACCGTCGCCAGAGTCGATCACCGTTCCGGTTAGAGTCCGTTCGGATTGGCGGTTGGAGGACCAGGACGCCGCGAGCGCGAGCACGGCTTGGACGGCGATATATAGCCCTTTGATGTTGAATGATTCAAAGAAAATCTCAGCGGTTTGTTCGCGGTTTTCGGGAGGATTGAGGGGCGGCTCTGTCTGATTGATTGTGATCGTTTTAGCAGCAAAAAAAAATAAAGACTGCACTAGAAGGGAGGGATGCGTA
This sequence comes from Amanita jacksonii TRTC168611, assembly GCA_000497225.1. Taxonomy (NCBI): domain Eukaryota; kingdom Fungi; phylum Basidiomycota; class Agaricomycetes; order Agaricales; family Amanitaceae; genus Amanita; species Amanita jacksonii. The sequence continues at coordinate 6,902 of AYNK01000276.1, read as the reverse complement.
CTAGCAGGAAGTAATGGTCTTCAGGTTCCGCTCTGAGATACTTGAAGATGGTCTGTTCCCAGTAGCGCTCCATATGATCCCAGTTCTCAATCATACCATGTCGGATGGGATAGTGCACGCCGTAACCGGGCGTCTTGGCATTGACCAAGGCCTCATCGCCAATGAAGAAATCAAGGTCTTCAACACCACGTTTGGAGGCGAGGTGACCCGGCTTTGAGGGCACAGCTGGAGCCCGCGATGACTGCGTTGCGGATCCACGTGTAGCGATAGCTGTTGGGAACACGCTGTGGGCACCGATGAACACCGTCGCTGCTGCTCAAAGTGTGACGGACTTACAAGGATGGATCAGAGTTTCCTGCGAATCTAAAGCACGTTTGGATTACGACCACTCTGAAATGGTTAGAAAGCCTACGGAAAGCTCACCCTATCTTTGAGTATCCAGTTCCATTATCACATATTATAGGAGCAAGCAGAGCCATTATTGTACAAAGTGTGCGTCGAATTAAAACCGAGGGTGATATACTAGATCAAGCTGTTTGATAAACCAATCTAATCCAAATAACCGCCCTTCAAACGCTCTCCGCACCAGGGTTATCTACAAGTCCCAACTTGTCTCTTGCCTGTTTCCAAGTCAATTCAAGTCTGACCTGGCGCGTTGAAGCAACATACCTCCGAAATAAGATCATTTGCAATTTCTGGCAACGATTCCAAAGTATCTCCTTCGCAAGGGACGACCTGCCATGTTGTAGGCATATTACCAATGCACAGACATATATCCTCAGGGAGGTGTCCGCCATATTCTGAATTGAAAAGGCTCCGAACTTTGGATTCCTCTGTGCAAGGATTCGTAGACAGGAGCAAGAATTAAGAGGCAAGTACTAACCTAACATCATCTCCTCTAACTGCTTCGTCATTCCTTTGACAATATGGTCGACAGCTTCGCGATACTGTTTTCGTCTGGCCATTTCTAACACGAGTTTGTTATACGCCGTCTGATATGACACATAACGATCATGGAGTTGCTCAAGAACGACCAAGTGTTGGTGGAGACCGCTGAGAGCTTCCTCGGATTTTGTCTAGGTGGGGGAAATTTAGCAGTTCTTGAATGTATATGATGAAGCATACCTCTACTGTCTCTTGTGTTTGCAACATTTCGGTCATGATGTCCCCAAATTCGTCAAGGTCGTCTAGAACGCCGCTTAAATCGTCTAAACTCTTCCTGAGATTAGACAGAACGGACTGGAGTTTGCTACTGCAGCACAATGTTAGCTATATGGCATAGCGAGATAAATATTACCGTACTGGTTGGAATCAATGATAGTCATGCCCTCTTCGAGCTCTCCAATAATAGCCGGTAGTTCTTCCGTATCTCTGTTCATCTCTAGAAACGATGAGAGTCTTAGCAAGTCTTCAAAAAAGAGAAAAGTTGGTACATTTACCTTTAATGTCCTCTTCAGTAAAGATATCAGCTCCCTGGTCTGTTTCACTTTCACGTAACGCATCAGCCATTTGGTTATAGTGCCGAGCAAGGTCTTCTAGACGGACAGCCATAGATGCCTTCATGCTGTCCTGGGCCGCTAGGCATTCTTGTATTATGGGTGTAGGATGTGCGTGGTCTGTACTTGAAGGGATAAAAGGCAATGTTACATAAAGCATGGCCAATTATCTTACCTGGAGGGTTTGTTGGAATGGAATTCCGTATCGATTCGATGGTACCTTTGAGGGTTTCAGGGTATTCGTCTGTCTGGCCGAGCAGTTCCTAGCGAAATAACGGGTTTGGGTACTCATGGGGTGGGGAAAAAAAGAGGATATGCTCACGTCTAGTGCAGCTCGTTCAGTGTCTATAGCTTCCGATGCTTCCTCTATCGCTCGGTCGTCCACAAAATCTCTGAGGGTCTTCCAACGCGACCTATCTTTGACCCGCTTCTTATTAGGGAGCGAAACGCTCCTTCCCCCACTAATTGAACCGTGGCCATTGACTAAAGGGGAAGGCGGAGCGCCATTAGTCTTCTTGCTGGAATTATCATCACGTTCGTCATCAGCGAATTGACTTCCAAACAATGAAGAATCAGCAGAGCCCTCATGAAAGTCTGATGGGACAAGCTGTGAGCCAAGAGCATCCAGTATCCTGTCTAGAGAGTCCTGGTGTTTGCTCCGAAGCCCGTCCCACGACTGCCGAAAGCATATTAGCCGGGTTAAACCTTTGGTTATAGACGTACGTACCTGAACTTGTCTTCGCAAATGCGTACGTTTATCCTCAATACACTTTGCAACACTTGAAGCCATCTGCCAGAGGAAAAAAGGAAGTTGGCACTCAATATCAACTCATTCCAACCTTTGCAGCAATGACCAAAATTACCTTCAACTGCTCCACAATAGCTTCTGAGAGCCATCTGAGCTTTGCGTCCAGAGCAAGGATATCAATCGAAGCTTGCCCCGACGCGTTCGAGTGTATGTGAGCCTGAGAGCACAGTTGTTCACCGTGCTGGAGGGCCTTCTTTGACTGAAGGACGAGGGAAACCAAATGGGGTTGCTGCTGGGAACTCTCTGGTACACTCATGACTGAACGCGGGGAGCCGCCTCAGCGCCACTGACGATGGCAGGACAGAGTTCGCGTACCGTTCATTCACGGGGGGAACGGAGTTTGTGCTATTTTTGGTCACACCCCAAATATGGTCACTGCGTACGGGCCTTTGCTGTAGATGTTACGTAACAAATTAAATATAAATTAGGAGCTCCTCTGGGAATGTCATCAATCGACGACGGCACCACGCTGTGCCTCGCTTGCTCAGCGTCAATACCCTTGTCTCTTATCAAACGACACAAGCGGGGGCTTGTCAATGACCAAGATGAACATCTTTTCTTCACGAATTGCTGCAAGAGACCGATATGCCCATCTTGCATTACAATGAATCCGAGGCTAAAGCAGTATGATCCATGTCTCCACTGCTCGGCGGGTGTCAGCGCTGTTAGCAGTATATCTGCTAGGATCCCCGAGTCATTACCAATTCCAAGGGACCAGGACGTTTTCATTTTAGGAGAGGACGACGACAAGGATGATGATGATGATGACGCTGATGAAAAGGATTTGCAAGGGAATTCTTTTGACGACGTCATCACGACGGACGGTCCCCCAAAGCATTACCTATCTGCAAGGGACACGTTACAAGGTATAGCTTTGAAATATGGCATAAGCGTTAGTCAGCCGGATACAACAAGTGCTGTGTTTCGCCAATGACTCATCCATTGGTTTTGACACAGGGATTCGAATTATATCGTCTTAATAATCTACCGACAAGCACTCTTACAACCACCCCACACCTTCTGCACACGAGAACGTTTATCCTACTGAAGGCAAGAGTTTTTCTTGGTCGGAACTATGACCCGGAGTCTGAGAGTGAGGTTATCAGAGATAAGAGAAGGAAACTGGCACGAATAAGTCGGACGTGCCGGCACGGTCCAATGGCGACAGGGGAGGACTTACGGAAGAACGGAAGCGTTTGTCAAAAGTATTACACGGTCCTCTTTTAGCCGTTTCTGCCGTATGACTTGCGTACCCCGGGCCAAATATATCTTTCCGCTGCATATCTTGTACTTAAACGAGTCAATTATCATTGGCCCGCACAATCTACCTTACCATGTCAGTTGTGTCAGTTACGGACGCAAACTCTTCCATGTAAGGTACGCGTTACTATTTTTATGGCCGTTCTGACCTTAGTGCGATCAGATATGATTTACCTAACCCTTCTAAGACGTCATCTCACCAAGGATCCTCAGGGAACATTGGACAGCAAGATGATACTAAACAATCAGACGATAACAGGTCGTGGTATGTTCCACGCTCCGCTGGATTTAACGAAAACCTAACTTGCGACCAGGTTGTCTCGCTTGCTACTTAGGGGTCCTCCCCCATTACCTAAAGCATCAATAGACGATGCCAGTATATTGCCCGAGGCTAACGCAAACCTTTTGAGTCTGATCACATTCGGATGGATGACGCCTCTAATGCTGCTAGGGTATGGACGACCGCTGGAGGCTCCAGACCTGTATAGATTGCAAGATGACCGTAGCGCTGCCCGAATCGCAGCTAAGATTAATGAATCGTTTGACCGGCGCGCCGCAGAAGCTGCTGAGTATAATGCACGGCTCGAAAGAGGGGAGATCTCTCCCGGCATTAAAGCATTATGGTGGAAGGTCAAAGGAAACAGAGCCGAACGCGAGAAGAGATGGCGAGAAGTCGAAGGCAAGAAGAAAGCTAGCCTTGTATGGGCTATGAATGATAGTGTCAAATGGTGGTTCTGGTCCGCTGGTCTTTTCAAGGTTATTGGCGACATAGCACAGGTCACGAGTCCATTATTAGTCAAGGTATGGTATATGCTCCAGATCCTTGAACGTTCTTCCCTTTATCGTTGTTGTAGGCCATCATCAACTTTGCGGCCGAATCCTATTCTGGTCATCGCTATAAAACCAATCCCGTCCCTCCAATAGGAAGGGGGATAGGTCTTGTTTTTGCTTTGCTCATCCTTCAGGTTATCGCGTCCTTGGCCACGAACCACTTTTTCTATCGTGGCGCTTCCACTGGCGTCCTTTTACGCGGCGGTCTAATAACGGCGATATATACTCGCTCCTTGCGCCTAACCACCAGAGCGCGATCGACGTTGACGAACGGGAAACTAGTCAATCACATTTCGACAGATGTCTCTCGTATCGATTTCTGCGCGGGATTCTTCCACATGGTTAGTGCATCTGCTGGCATCTGATCGTTTTATGCGCCTGACAGTCACCTAGTTTTGGACTGCACCGATTCAACTTATAATTTGCCTCGTCCTGCTACTTGTCAACCTAGGGCCCTCTGCGCTTGCTGGCTTTGCATTCTTCATCTTGGCAAGCCCTCCTCAAGCGTGGGTCATGAAGCGTCTGTTCGCCTTTCGCAGAAAGAGCATGGAGTGGACTGATAAGAGAGCCAAGCTGTTGCAAGAACTCCTCGGTGGCATCAAATTGATCAAATTCTTTGCATGGGAAGTTCCCTATCTGCGTAGAATTTTCGAATACAGGCGCAAGGAAATGGCATACATTCGCTCAATCTTATTGCTCAGGTCTGCGAACAGTGCGGTAGCCTTGAACATGCCAATACTAGCGTCCGTTCTCGCATTCGTCACGTACGCTGCGACGGGGCACAGCCTGAATCCAGCAAATATTTTCGCCTCACTTACCTTGTTTAATCTCCTTCGACTTCCTCTTATGCTTTTACGTCTGTACTACTACTACTCTATCATTTTACCTCCCACGGCTGACGTCTTTCCCTAGCCATGTCTTTCAGCGCCATCGCGGACGCCGCGAATGCTACATCTCGTCTTTATGGCGTATTTGAAGCCGAGTTATTGGAAGAAACACACAAGGTGGACGATAATCTCGATGTCGCGTTGGATGTTCAGAACGCATCCTGGACTTGGGACGCCCCACCACCCGATCAAGAGAAGAGCAAGAAGCGAGGCCAGAGTGGTAAGAAAAGTCGCCCTTCCAGTAGCAAGAAAAAGGATGGTTCTGAAGCGCTAGCAAGCGCTCCACACAAAAACGAGGAAGAAATCGTTTTCAAGGTCCAGGATGTGTCCTTGAGAATTCCCCGTGGGAAGCTTGTCGCCATCGTAGGCCCTGTCGGTTCTGGAAAATCCTCGCTACTACAAGGGTTGATCGGCGAGATGAGGAAGACATCTGGCGGCGTCACCTTTGGAGGTACGGTGAGCTATTCCCCGCAGAGTGCATGGATACAGGTAACGTATCGCCTGCTCCCCACTGTCTTTTCGTCATTGATGAAATGTTAGAATGCCACTATTCGAGAAAACATTTGCTTTGGCAGGCCCTTTGAAGAAGAAAGGTATTGGAAAGCTGTCCAAGATTCGTGTTTGGGGCCTGATCTAGAAATGCTGCCCAACGGTGATTTGACGGAAGTCGGAGAAAGGGTTGGCTGCCGTCACTTTTTTACGTAATATTCAGCCTTAACCTTTGGTTACAGGGTATTTCTCTGTCAGGTGGACAGAAGCAGCGAGTGAGCATCTGCCGTGCTATATATTGTGGCGCCGACATCCAATTTTTTGATGTATGCTTTCCCCCTACGTGCACGTATCCGGCTCGACTGATGTGACTAGGATCCCTTATCTGCACTGGATGCTCATGTTGGGAAAGCTGTTTTTCAAAATGTGTTGAAAGATGCTACAACCGGGAAGACTCGTATCCTCGTTACACATGCTTTGCATTTTATTCCCCAAGTTGACTATATATACGTCATCGCGAATGGGAGGATTGCGGAACATGGATCGTATGCTGACCTCATGGCTACCGAAGGTGGCGAATTTGCAAGGTTCATGAAGGAGTTCGGTAACAAGGATGATGAGAAGGAAGAAGAGTCGGAACCTTCCACCGGAGAAATAAAGGAAGAGGATGAGAATGATCCTAAGAAGAGGAATGCTGTGCGCGGAGCAGCACTTATGCAAGTAGAAGAACGAAATACGGGCGCAATTGGGTGGCCAGTCTATAAAGTCTATCTGTCTGCTGCTAAGGGGGCCATCGCACTCCCGATCTTGCTCCTTTCCCTGGTACTGATGCAAGGAGCGGCGGTGATGTCTTCGTATTGGTGAGTGCTTGTTCTTATGGAGAGAGACACTTCATAATCCCATCCCAGGTTAGTCTACTGGCAGGAAAATAAATTCCACAAGCCTAATGGCTTCTATGTGAGTTAAAGTCTGGTCAAAGTTTTTGGAGAATCTCCAACATTGAAGCGACTTTTGAAAGATGGGCTTGTACGCGACTTTGGGGCTCTCCCAAGCTTTTGCGTCTTTTTTGGTCGGGGGTGCATTCGCAATGTTGACATATTTAGGATCTCAGAAGTTGCATAAGGCAAGTCA
>AYNK01003671.1:0-13959 GCA_000497225.1 Amanita jacksonii TRTC168611 | reverse complement strand
TGAAAGGTTAACATACTTCTTGCATGCGATAATGATAAATAACCATGGTCTAAGCCATGCTCATGCATGTACTGAAGAAGGTGACCGTATTGACAAGAAATGACACCGTATGTCATATTGGAAAAATATTGAGAAATTTCAATGTTAAGAAATTCACTGGGGCCAAGCGGCTGAAGTTCATGCGATGACAAGGGGGCATTGGAGCCCGAGACGAGGACGGGCACACGAGTGACCTGAGAGGGATCTCCAAAGTGTCATCAGCAAGAATAACTCGTCAATGAACAACTAGACAAACCTCCAGACGTCCCACTCGCATGGACACAGGGAACACGCAACAATGAATAGAGAGTAGGATCTTGTGAACTACCGACCATCGGAAGGTCGGCGTGACCAGTTTCGAACGCCTACAAGAAGTTGGTCAATGTACGTCGACATAGTATGCTCGCAGTACTTGCAGCAGAAGTCAACTCTGCGAATTCCAAGTTCAGTGACCAGAGGGAAAAAAATGGGGAGGAGGGGGCCAAGAGAATATATAATACCTGAACGACCTGATGTTCGCTCCATGAAAGACCCCAAAAAAAAAAGGGGGGGGGGGGCCGCCAGATACTGATAAGAGCAGAGGATAGTGAGAGGAAAAGCGGCAGACGGAGTGCAGGGTAAGCCGGCTCACAGATTAGTTGCGATAATAGAGGAAACGAAAGAGCGGCCCACGGAGAGCGGCGGACAGAGCGCAGCCCAGACTGTCTGACGGTAAGGTCTCAAGCGAATAATTTGAAGAGGAGAACGTGGGAAGGGTGAGACATAAGAGAATAAAGTGAAGTAGGGAACGTGGGGAGCAACACGTGATGAGCTATTATTGGCGAGGGAGAGTGCCTCGTAGGACCCACAACCTAAAGGTTGCGGGAACCAGCACCAGAAGCTCAAGTCGTGTCTCACAGCTACATATTTACCTCCTGCCCACCTGCATCGTGCCATTAATTTTGACCATTGATACCTTACATCGTCTTGTTGATCATTCACGGATTGAAAATGCCTCAAGCAGTGATTTTGAATCACACAAGCACACAAAATTCCTTGGTTTTCGCACCGAAACCTTCTCCCAGCTTGCCTGTAACTTCTTCCGCGTCCTTCGATGCGCTGAGGACTTGCATCACATGGTTACGACCATGAATCGTGTCATTTTCTCACTCAAGCAGGCACGATGGATGGCGATGAGAGTTTATTTGGAGGTGTTTGCATCATAACAAATTCCAACTGCGCAGCGCCGTCGCATAACCTTTTTACATGGGCCCATCAATCTTCAGCGGCGGGATTTGGGGATCCCTCATCTCAGAGCTGAAGTGAGATCGATCAAGGATATCGGTTGAACCGGAGGGCAACATTGCCACCCTAAATCGCAACATCAGACTCCGTTTGTGCCAGAATATGCTGCCTTCCAACCGCCCAACCGCTCGTCCTGCACAACCAGCGTCATCCTCAAGCACATCGTCGACAACGCGCCTCAAGTGCATTTTCGCAAGGGCTTTATCCTTGATGTCGACGATCTGAGCCAGATCCAACCGTTTAGATTCAAAAGTCGCTGCTCATCGTCTGCTCATTTACGTGTAGAAATCTGACCTGTCTATTCTTGCAGATACCTCGTTTTTCGGGGGGACACAGCTTCTTCTGTCCTGGGACTGCGACCTTTTCACGATTGATACCTGACTGCGCTACTTTGTCACTCTCATGTTCCCTTTGACAACTTACACTGTCATTCAGCGTCGCTTTACTGTTCTCGACATCTTTTGACATCGTCCAAAGTTTCTATACTGCGCTGAGCCCATCCAACGTTCGTCTCCGCACCACATGAACCCGTCCACAACACTTAGTGCGTCCAGCCACCCCATGGACCCCCGGCACGATACCGAGCGCGTCCACCACCATTCGGCTTCTCTCCCCACACGCCGTGGACTCTGCACAAAGCTGAGTGCCACCCCCATTATATCCCATTATATCCCACCTGTGATGATGCCAGCTGACAGCTAATAATAGACCTGTTGAAAGAACTCGTTACCCCCTTTTGCTACTCCCCCTTTCGAAAGTGCCGTTGATAAATCGCTGATGCGAAGCGCTTAAGTATAAATGCTCTGGTTGATTAGCTTGGCGGTTCCCACGATCTTTCAGTTCTTGATAACGATATGGATAAAAGCAGAAGAAGGGACGCTGTCACTTGACAGAAGGAATGCCAAAATGGCCAAGTTCGTTTGCCCTTATGTCAGGCAATCTCCATGGATCTGGGGTGCATTGCGTGCTTTCATTGTTTAACCGTTACTACATCGCACGTTCCTCCTGTTACGACGTGCCAATTAGTATTCCATGAGGTGGGCACATATCTCCTTTGAAATCAAGATTCAATAGCTATGTTTTTACAGCCGAATCGCTCGCTGAGAGGGGAAAGGCGCGGTTTGAAAGCCTGAAGAAGCACGACGGTCATGGTTTCATCATTCTCACTGATATTCCTTTTGTACATAGACCCAACAGGAAGAAGCCTGTTTACAAGGAAACAAGGCCGTCAGATAAAGATAAGATGGAAGTGGTAACTCGAAGGTGATGGCGTGCGCATACTGCCTGACATGAAAAATTGTCAAGAAGCTAGTTCTAACGTCGAAACTGGATGGGAAAGTGATGGTGGCGTTGATGGACCCATATAGTAGTATGAACAGCCCTCCCTGTTGGTTGTGACTTGTGCAGGCGAAACTTAATAACAATTTTCTTCAGAGTCATGGAAGGCAAGCACTTCGAGCTGTCGTCTTCGCCTGTTGATGTCTAGTGAACCTGTCAAGTGCAACCGACAGGTAATAAGAACAAAGTACAGTACGACGCGTACGGGCCGAACCCAGAATAACACACTGATCGCAAGTATCACTGATGAGTGATACCACAGGCACATGCCCTTCTAACTCTCCCGATTTGGAAGAGAATCATCCATCGGAAATCCCACCAAGGTACGCTCCGATTCCCACAGGAAGCTTCCAAGGACGCCACAATCAACTCACCTGACATGCCGTTCACTACCATATGTGATTGAAAAATCGCCGCAACTTGCCGACTATCATAAGTCGACTACTTATAAAAGGGGGCGAACGCTCAGCAAATACCGCAACCCACATTGTTTATCACTCTTGAGATCACAACCACCCAAACCAACTCTTTTATCGAAATGCACCCAGGCCAGAACGCTCAAATTTCCAGTGGTACTGAGGACGAAATCATGACCACCTCCACCAAGTATGTGACCCTTTTGTCGTTCGATATTCGGTCGAGTTGCTCACGTACGACTTATAATGCTAGGCTCTGCTAAATGTTCCGCGTCGTGTCGACCTACCATGACCCGAGGTACTGTTAAGAGTAACCACGCATTGAATCATGAAACTGACAAAATCAGTGGTGGGTGCAGACGGACGTGCATTTTCACTTGTGTCGGACTCCTTGGACCATGAGTCTGTATTTGTGGTGAGCTGACAGTTCGATTTCCATGCGAAAAAGCATATTGACAAGTGGACCTCATTCTGCTCTACCAGAAATGCCTTTACTTTCCTTTGCTTTTGACGGATTGTATCATCATATCTTGTAAAACCCACGTCAGCGATTTGAATGTATTGAATGTGTTTTTCTGCCAACGTTCGGTTAAGAACCAACTAAGTGGATGCCTCGTACTTCAGTGTTAAGGGACGGACGGACTTATGGTGAAGCACACATCTTTTTGGCGCCGCCTCGCGTTGAACCTTCTGTAATGTTCCTGTCTCGTCTGATAAGATTGGTGTTGCCAACTTACGCCACCAGCGAAATGCCTATAGCTCATTTTGTGTTTCGTTGGGGTCCCGCTCTACACGCTCGGCTGCAGCCGGCCCCAGAATGACGAAAGCGAGCGGAACGTGACCACCTGGATAGTCCAAAAAAGGTCTAAGTAGATGGAATGCGGAGATGGACACATGCTATAATCATCTGGGACGCCGACGACGCAGGTACTTGACACATCTGGGTGGTCCAACAGAAACCCTTCAAGTTGGAATAATTTGACCTAAGAATTGTGTTTTTCAAAAACAAAACCTGACGTGAGGCTGTTGAGCAGCGTTGGGACGATTGCGGTACTCCGCCCCTGATACGTGCGTCGAACATTCGACGCACCCACCGAGGCCCATGGCCGGTATTCCAGATTCGCATTCCCGCTACCATTATTTCATCTTTTAATATCCGTACTAATTACTCTTTGCATTACAAGTGATAAATACCTTGTCTGAACGTTTAACCTCGGTAAGAATGTAGTCGTCTGAGGTAAGACTCTTCTATCGTCATCCCAATCTATACTAATGGTATTATTCATATTCTAGACCGTTCACGTTCTGGCGACATTGTAGTACCTTCATTACTTCCTTTATCCTCCATAGATCAGCTACTGGTAAAGGACGACACTGAAATTGACTTTACCTTCAATCGGTTAAGTAAGTGAACTTCACCCGCTGGAATAACCTTTGCAGAATCTCCCGTTCTTGTCCAGCCGTAGAGAGTTGTAAGCGCGCCATGACTTTAGAGAGTATTCCCACAACGTAACGGTTTCCTTAGCGGACGGCGCCTTCCAACATCTCGGCGTAATTGAAATTCGGGTACAACTGAATACGCAGGTCATCTGTTCAGAAGTCCGTCAAAATTCGGGGAAATATATGGAGAAGGGGTAGAATGCACGGCATTGAAGACACAAAATGCCGCTTGAAGATAATAGGCTATCAATTTACTTTGTAACGATGTTAGGAAGGGAATATTGAACGAAGTGTTGCAATCCCGCCGTGCGCACGTTTCCTTATTTGGCTCATCCGACTTTTCTTATTTAGTAGTACGGCCCCGGCCACATTTCATATTCGGACGCCTAATGTTCGTTTCAACTTTACCTCCGTTCGGGTGGCTTATAAACTATACAGTACATCACATATATACTAACTACTGTTGTTACAAACACCTCAGTCACTATTGTTCAGACTGAGCCTTATATATTCAATAAAGAAACGTACAGTTATGAATATATAGTCACTTCTATTCACGCGTCTGAGACATATCCTAGATTCTAACAGTATATGTGAAGAAGCCAAGGGGAGGAAGTGCGGCAAGCGACACAGCACCCGCGGCCACATGTACAGAAGAGATCGCGCTACGGCAAAAGAGAACCCCCAGCCCGTTCATATGAGGGACTGCGCTGCGAGCAAGGCTATCGTGTCGAGTAAGGATGTGTGAGGATGCCGGCTAAAGCATTAGAAATGCGTAGCGTCATCCTCTGCCTTGACTAACGAACATTAAGATGTGTGGTCAAGGTAAGTAAAATTGAGAATCCTAACTAATACACATTCGCTTCGTGTCTTTATGGAGATGAGAACAATAAGGCTTTTGTACAATGATATGCCGTCGTCGTTACGGACTTTAGTTATGGAATGGACAGTAAGTCAATAAGGACCTCGCCTTGACGCTTGAAGACTCGATATGAAACTGATAATGTTATAGGTGGGTCATGGCGGGTCGACACGACGCGGAACATTTAGCAGAGCCTAGCATTATAAGTCGTACGTGAGCACCTCGATCAAATATTGAACGACAAAAGGTCACATACTTGGTGGAGGTGGTCATGATTTCGTCCTCAGTACCACTGGAAGTTTGCGCGTTGAAGCCTGGATACATTTCGATAAAAGAGTTGGTTTGGGTGGTTGTGATTTCAAGGGTGATAAACAAAGTGGTTGAGGTATGTGTTGAGCCGTTCGTTCCCTTTTATAAGTAGTCGGTTTACGATAGTCGGCAAGTCGCCGCGATTTTTCAACCACATATGGTAGTAAAAAGCATGTCAGGTGAGTTGATTGTGGTGTCCTTAACAGCTCCCGGTGGGAATTGGAGCGTACCTTGGTGCGATTTCCTGTGGGTGACTCTCTTCCAAGTCGGGAGAGTTGGGGGGTCGCACATGGGCATGTGCATGCGGTATCACTCATCAGCGATACTTGCGATCAGTGTGTTATCTGGGTTCGGCCCGTTCGCGTCGTACTGCACTTGGATCTTATTACCTGTCGATTGCAATTGACAGGTCCACTAGTCAACAGGCGGAGACGATAGCTCAAAGTGCTTGCCTTTCATGGCTCTGAAGGAAATTGTTATTTAGTTTCGCCTGCACAAGTCACGACCAACACCGAGGGCTCTTCATACTACTATATGGGTCCATCAACGCCATCATCATTTTCCCATCCCATTTCGAGGTTAGAATCAGCTTCTTGACCATTCATCATGTCAGGCAGTATGCGCACGCCATTACCTTCAAGTTACTGCTTCCATCTTACCTTTATCTGACGGCCTTGTTTCCTTGTACACGGGCTTCTTCCTGTTGGGTCTATGTACAAAAGGGATATCAGTCAGAATGACGAGATCATGACTGTCGTGCTTCTTCAGGCTTTCAACCCGCGCCTTTCCCCTCTCAGCGAACAGTTCGGCTGTAAAAACATATCTATTTAATCTTTATTTCAATGGAGATATATCAACAATCGCTTAGTTCCGATGTCATCTAGAAAATAAACAAGACAAACCTCCACCCATCTCCAGGAACATAGTCGTCAGTCTGAGGAGAGCAACACACGCCCATACCCAGAATGCGACGTTGGCTCGAGCGAACATGTTGGAAATAGGGAGAATCATCCATATAAGAACGTGGCACATGATTGATACAGACCACGCTCGTCAGGGACCAAAGTGTTGGATAAGCCTCGAACAGAGTCCGACGAAAAACAAAGCTGCGCAGGCACGATAGTTGCCAAAGATGTATCCCACGTGGACCGGGTCCAACCCGAGACCACCGAGTTCAACTGGTATGGCGAAAAACAAGGGTAACATGGAATCCTGGGACGTGTACAGGAACCCGCACATCGAGTAGCTGGCGATGATGAAGATAAGTGGGTCCGTAAGGAGTTTCCAGACTGCGACATTGGGCCTATTCTCGTTTACCGTTAGTATGTAGCGACTTGGCTCAGAATTCCGTGAACGACTTTGTAGAGTCTAGACAGTACTTTGGTTAGAAGATGAAGAGGCCAAAAAGAACGAACTACCCCTTTGAGACAGAATTTAACAATGAGGAGGGATTGTGTAGTTATCAGTGCGACCACGAGACAGGGAAGATATAATAAGCCCCCAAAACGTTCGAGAGAAACCGAAGCACAACATAGATATCGTGGATGCGGTCATCTGACAGGTTTTCGTCCTATGCGGTCAGAGAGCCAGCTCAAGGGAAGAATCGATAAGGTGGTTACGACTTGGTGGTAAGTGTGTGAACGTGGGCTGCGCGGGTTGTGTGGGGCTGCGTGGAGTGGGATTAGTTGATGGGAATTCGGCTTTTCCCACACACGTATTGCCGGGTAACTGACATGCAAGTTAGCCTTTGTTCCCCCCCCTTTTCAAATACCAGGTAGTACATTTTAGTATGGACTCTATGTGTTAGGTACAAGCTCACTTAATAACGGGGCCGCGCTGGTGTGATCTCGCTGGGGCGAAGGGAGGAACCGGCTCTTCTGGCCGGCATTGCGTGATGCATCTACGGGGGGTCGGACGGTGGTCCTCGAAGGTGAAGCTTTCGGGGAGCAAGATATGACTTCGGGTGTGGGCCCTATCCTCGCACTTGGTGCACACCGTGCTCTTGTCCGGGAAGAACTTTCCCTATATTCCCCGGTGGGCGCGTGTCCAGGCAAGTTATCCGAGTCCTTATTTGCCATGAACCAAGTCCTGTCCTTTAGTACATTTCCAAAGTTGTTGTTTTTTACCCCTTATCAAGCAGCGCACCATCGTTTTCCCTCTGTGGAAAATCTGATAATCAGACCAGATAAAGCCATGAGGGTTTGGTTGGAGATGTAATGACAAGCAGAGGGTCGGAATTTTAGCTTGAAAATTATAATGTAATCCTGATGGATAGATGAACATAGGTATGCCGTGCTTCAGTAGATCCTGAAATAGTAAATACATACACCGGCTATGGGCTTTACAAGCACGAGGCAAAGTGAGTGGATATACTGAATAAACTCGGCCACCTTGAGCAACTGAAAATCAAATGCATCAGCTTAGATATCCGAAGAACTTATTTTGTTCCAAATTTCCGTGACAGAAGGACTCAAGTAGGCCCGCCAAGCTTGCAATGAACCATTCTCTGACTCGTGGCACGCGAATAAAAGGCTGAATATATATAGCAAGATTGGAAGGTTTTCTGGGAAAGAGCCTTCCATATCACCGCTGCTTGACATGCCTTTCTGGATAGGTGATGGATACAATCAACAAAGGTGAGATATTTACTCACGTCGGGAAGCGGGGCAGGGCCTTCGAATTCACAATGGATAACGCGTCTTCCATCATCTTCAATCATATGCCCACTATCGCTAACCATCATTCCATCCGTACGGAACTGGGGTATGACTGGTACCCGTCCATAAACAAGAACGGCTAATTGAAATGAACTGTGGACTGCATCTGGGCCACATAAATCGAAGACAGTTTTGTTACTTTTCACTTGAGCAAAGTCGTGTGGATGTACTTGGTTCAGATTGGCGAGGTACCTACATAATGTATGAAGTTAATTCAATTTTCGGCGTCACGAATATTTGACACTATATGGTTGTGATCAAGGCAAAGTAGCGCGCAGAAAACATCGATAGTCATCACGCCTGTGATTATATAATCACATAGTTTTCTAGATTACGATCCTCATCGCGCCCACCTTTCTGTCCCTGATGGTGCGAGCTATCCACGTCTGCAACACCTTTTGATGCCTAAATTGGTAGTTCAAGGAAATTTTGCAGCTGGAGGCCTGAGCTCCCTTGCGAGCCAACCAGGAGATCCTACCGTCCAGGCTTTCAAGAGTGGACTGTTGCTTCCTGGAGGACTTGATAGATATTTTCTCTTTTGTGGTTATATGAGAGGAAGCGATAAGCCGGAAGTATACAGAAGAAGGTCGTCAATGATGCAAATCGTGTCGCGCTCGTCACAAAGCCCCTGATGGCGCAGTGATGCAGAGAAGTATCTTAGAGACAAGTTTCGTGAAACCCTCATGCAGCTTGTCTCTAGATAACTCTTAACTTGTATTGTCGTCTGGCTGGTCATGAACACTTTCGGCCCCACTTCACCTGAGTGGTAGCATGGTGTCGGTCATTTTTTTACACCATTTAGTCGAAGTGCTGCACCTGCTCTTCAAAGTTAAAGATGGTCCCAACATTAAGAAGACGCGCGTTTCCTCCAATGGTGAAGTTGTGGCCACTTCCAAGTTAGACGGAGAGTCGCAAACGACTTAGATGAGTTCCGGCCCCGGGCTAGAACGAGCATGTCAAGAAGCCATCCAACATAATTCAAGATGTTGTAAGCCACTTATGTAGCAGCAAGATAGATAATTGATCTAGAAAGCAAGGCTAATCCACTATTACACGCACATATGACCAGTGATAAAGAAAATCTTGTAAGGGTATATATATATTTATATAGTCCATCTTCGTCCACCCAGATATCTATAACGTACCCACCCCAATCAGTTGGGAATACCTTTACCCCGCATCGATCTCGCGCTCTCTCGCAAGATTCGTCTCAACAGCTTACCGCTCGGGGATGTCGGTATCGAAGTGAGGAACTCGACGCCACCAGCCAGATGCTTATAGCTCGTTTTGTGTTCCGCAACGTGTTGCATAATCGATTTTTTAATATTTTGCGCTTCGTTGGGGTCCCTCTCTACACGCTCGGCTGCAGTCGGTCGTAGAACGACGAAAGCGAGTGGAACTTCGCCACCTAGCATTGTCAAAGCATGATTAGGCCTGGGCGGATGGAATGCGGAGATGGTCACGCACTGTAATCATCTGGGACGCCGACGACGCAGGCACTTGATACATCTGGGTGGTCCAACAGACATCCTTCAAGTTCGGCAGGTGCAACTTGGAATCCTTTGACCTAAGAATTGGCTCGTTCAAAAATCAATCCTAATGTGAGGCGACATTGTAGTACCTTCATTACTTCCTTTATCATCCATGAATCAGCTACTGGTGAAGGACGAGACTGGGATTGACTTTACCTTCAAACGATCAAGTACGTGTACCTCACCCGCCGGGGTAATCTTTGCAATATCTCCCGTTCGTGTCCAGCTGTAGAGCGATGTGTAAGCGCGTAATGACTATAGAAAGTATTCGCACAACTTACCCATCAGCGAGAAAAGTTTCCTTGGTACTAATGTCAAAGTTAGCTTGTTGCACGGCTAACAACTAATAACAAAGGGAGGACTCACGCCTGAGCGTTGTTGGCATAACCAAGTGTTACCGTCGGCGTCTTGATAATAAGTTCACCCTCCTCGTCATATCCAGCAAGCGATCCATCGCTTTTGATGATTTTGGCCGTAATACCAGGTAGCAGAACGCCGCTGCCTGTTAAACGATCGCCAAAATTAGCGGAATACCCGCACTACTGGAAAAGGTACTCACTCCCCGATGCACCGCGCTTATTGTCAATGGACCACATAACGTTGATAGTGCATGTTTCCGTCATGCCATACGCCTGGCCTATATGCGCGTCGGGAAACATTTCTTGCAGTCGCTCCTCCACTTCGAGAGATAAAGGAGCAGCACCGGACATGATGAATCGTATATGACGACGAAGGTCATATTTCTCGGTAGCAGGGTGCTAGGGAAGACAGAAGGGTTAGCAAGAGCAGGATGGACAAAGGCGCGGGGGGGGCTGATGACTACCTTGCATAACAAGACGATAAGTGGCGGAACGAGCCTTTATACAAACTCGTGTCAGTTTGCGTATAGAATCATGACCTTGGAAAGCCTACATCAGGTGGGTGATCCCATAGCGGACAACGCCTTCCAACATCTCGACGTAATTGAATTTCGGGTACAATACGCAGGTCATCTGTTGAAAAGTCCGTCACAATCCGGAGCAATAGATGCCGCAGAAGGTGTAGAACGCACGGCATTGAAGACACAGAAATGCAGCTTGAAGATAACAGGGTATCAAATTTACATTAAGACGATGATAGGGAGGGAAACGTACAGTTATGTGCAGACCATACGAGTCTAGACAAAATGTGAGTCAGAACACTAGGGAAGGGGAAGATTTGTTTAGACATACGGAAAAACGGAAGCACTTAAAATTGCCAAATGTCAACATATCAGGGTGTGCGCAAGATGAATGCAGATTTCATTACCTCCGTTGAGGACATCTCCAGGTCTAAACCTTCTGTCTTCCCATCTACAGTATTCCTCGTTCACCTTGTTATGAGCAGCTAGCTGTATCATATTTGCAATATAGCTAAAATGAGAGATCGCCACAGCCTAAAAGTCGCAACATCAACATCAAAAATCAAATCACGCGCATATATATATATAGTTTAAACTTACCTTTGGCTTCCCAGTCGTTCCCGATGAGAAATTCAAAAACGCCACTTTTGTCCTCGCCTCCCCCGGCTTCAATCTCCTCTCTTCGAATTGCTGCACCTCTGCATCGGAAATGCCCACTCGAACCAGTTCATCCACAGTGATGATACTTGTAACACCATTCTCCTTCTTAGCCACCTTTGACGCAGAGCCGTTTACACCATTTACGCCATGCGTTCCATTCATACCGTTCGACGATCCATTCATCAGACCATTCGTCGGCATCCAACTATCATTGAACACCACAATCCTATCCAACGGTATCCCCGTCTCCCTCGCCGCCTTTTCCGCAGTTCCAACACAGTCGGGATATGTGACGAGCAGAACGGGCTTGGTCGCATCAATTTGGTATACAAGTTCAGGGACGGTGAATTCCGGGTTAGCACCACTACCAAAAAATGAGTTTCGTATTGATACTGAAAGGAGGGGGGGTGTTTGTTGTTACTTACGAAATGGTTCCGCCGAGGAGATGTGTAGCCCATGTCATTACGGGAAAGTCTGTTGTACGATAATAGGATTAGGAAGGGACGCGTTTCCAAGGAGATGGGAAGAACCGTACCGACGTGGTTACGGCTAAAAATTAGAACTGAGGTAGGAAGTCAGGACAAGCATATAGAGGGGGAAAGATGACACGGATACTCACCGACGTCATTTTCTCCGAGGTTATACATAGATTTGAGCCCTTTCGCAAGATCATAAGATCGTTGACGGAGCTGCATACAAACCAAGAGTTAGGGACCTCCGCGCACAAAAAAAAAAAAAAAAAAAAGGCACACACACCTCATCACCAAACCACTTCCTCCCCGTCTTTGCTTCAATCACCCACGGAATACTCGGGTCATGGGCAGGTTTCGTCGGATGTTCAGCATAGAACATAAACTGGGGAATAGTCAAATCCTCCGGGACGGAAGGCATCGTCGGGACAGTCGAGTGGAACTCCATTTGTTATAAAAGAAAAAAGATGGGCTTCAGACTAATCCCAAGTCGCGAGCAGAGAGAGGATTTCTCTGTGGGCGTGAAGCGTATGTCGGTGTGTGCGTGTGTGTGTGTGTGTGAAAGAGATTGATGTTCGGTGCCTTTTTGTATTTTTCATGTGCCTCGAGCCCCTTAAGGGTGAGAGACCCAAAGACCGAGCGAGCGCGGGATCGGGCGGGATGGAGTGATTAGGGTTGTGGAAATCCTTTGCGGGCCGAGTTGTTAACCGGGTTAGGAAGGTTTACGATGATCCATCAATTTTCTTAAAATGTCCGTGCCTTTCCCCCTTTCCCACTCCATGGAGTGAGGGGAGTTTGGGGGGGAGGGCGGCGGTCTGGAGGTCGGAGTAATGAGGCGCCAAGGGATAAGCGATAAGGGGCAAGTATCTGCATAAATGGGTATGAACTCCCGGGGCGCGGACGGTGGGTTTTTCGGCGCGTTCGTGGGGTTTACGTTTACACGTCGTGTTCGGACTTGTGATAGGTAACTCATCGGTCCTTCGGCCGGGGGCAAGTCTTCTTTGTTCTCACCCTCAAGCCATCGCATACTCACGCTCTGCTGAATAAGCTACAAGTCCCTATAATCATCTGGACTCGCCCAGGCGCTCGTCATCCCTTCCCGTTCCCAACTCTGCCCCTATATGGAACCGGCTTTCCCTATCTCTCCTATCCCTCCCCTTTCTGCCCCGTGCCGATAATTTCTCCGCCGCAACGTTTGTCGTCCCCTTTATCATACTCCTTTTATCGCTGTCCCTCTCGGAGATGGAACGACGCGGACAAACGAAGAGATTCCTACGTCTGCCTCAAATGACCCCTTTTATCCCCTTTCGTTCACGACGTATGGAACTATTGAACCTTTTTATGTTTAACTGGGCGAGTTATAATAATAGACATGACGATCGACCGAAATGTACGCATGAAAATCGGCCTTGATCCTTGTCTTATCTTTTTGTGCAACAGCTGCCCGACTCGTATACTAGTCCTGTTGCGGCTCAATTCATGCGACATGCCAGTGTGTGGGGAGAGAAATTAAATTGTAAACTGCGGGGAAGCACGACGAGATAGAAGAAAAACGTTGACCGCTGATTTGCTGCGCGCCCGAAATTCTTATCAATGGCGTTCGTGCTGATTGTGGGGAGGGGGGCTCTTGCCATATAAATCGCATAGCCTCCCATGCTTATCGCCATGCGGTGCTTATTGTAGTGTGGCCAATATAATTCACATGTCATATTTGGAATTGATATGGCACAGTGTACTTCCAGCGCCCGATACAATTCAATAATGTCATTTATGCTCGCCGCAGCGCAATCATCGCCTTCTCATTTACCGCGCACACAGAACTATATCATGATATGATATATAAGGTTCCCCACTACAGGCGATAACGTCCCTGCTAGACCACCCCAAAGTGCAACTTTGCCTCTGTCGATTTTGAACGAGATGTCAATCAAAGACGGCAGCCATGATTTATCAAACTCGAGCTACAACAAGCGATGTAAAGAATTGCTCGACCTAGATCGAGACTTGAGGGA
>AYNK01000253.1:0-17364 GCA_000497225.1 Amanita jacksonii TRTC168611 | reverse complement strand
TGTTGAAAACCAAGCCGTATACGCCGAATCGCGTATGCCGTCAATTAGTATGTTTAACCTTTCGCTTCCACGCCCTCGGTTGCGCCGTCCCTTTCCTTTCTACCCTTGTGGCGCGCCGCTCACCGCTCGACATAGCATATGTCGTATTACTACATATATATCCCTTATTCGTTAGCGCAGTTTCACCTCAGCCCTATAGTTACCCTATCCACATAGTATAAACGTATTTATACTTTAGCCATATCGCCGTTTACCTCAGTCGTTCTGCTACAACGTCTGAGGTATTATCCAATATGTTATCACCGCTTATATTAACTAATTACCATACCTAGATATACTCTAGGTACTTACAAATATAGTCGTTCTGCTACAACGTCTGAGATATACTCTAGCGCTCACAACATATTGAACATATTTGATACACGCGTCATTGAGCCTGGGTATGCAGGAGAGACGGGTGTTGGAAATCAAGCCGTGCACGCCGAACCACCCATACGCTGGCTCCTTTAACCTTCGATACCACCTTCTCGGTACCTCGCCTTATGTTACCGCTATTCCGGCGCGCTGCTCAGGTATTATCTTACTTTCCTTATACACGAATATCCACTAATTATCATACCTAGATACTACGCTAGGTACTTAAACAATCTTACTAGTCGTTGAGCTACAACGCTGAGATACTACAGTAGTGCTCACAATGGGTCGCCAGAATATTCTTACGTCAGGCGTTCAACGTAAACTCTCCCCTGACCCGCTCGGCCATTTCTGTTGATCCGCGAATGCTCCCGGGAGGTTTGGAAACGATCCCCCTCATTGAAGCCATCCGCCGTTTGTATTTCAAACCAGACGAATACTTAAATTCGTTGGAACGTCTGGGCTCATGACTCATCTGTACAGGTCTGTCACCTGAAAGGAGGCTCAGTTCTCGATCTAGAGGGTGCTACCTTAACTCTCGGAGAGACAATCTGGAATCAAGTATGGGCGGGGAACATCTAGACCTTTGGTCTACTTATGGGGGTTCTGGCAATTTGGGTCACTATTTAACCACTCCCCGGTAAAGAAAAACATCCAAGTCCTCAAGTCGGGAACTTCTGCGGAATGACTTATACTGTATGGGTTTTGACGTGTGATGTGAAACACCTGCCTTGTAGGCGCGAACCTTGGCATGAAATATACCCTGATCTGACTTGACTGTTGAATGCAAGCAGAATAGTACAGCAGGTATTTACATTCGTGCGCGGATGAGGGGCGGGAATGTTCCGCTGCGCCAAGTACATCCTCTAGCAGGTGTCAAAGCTTTTTTTTTTGGTCAAGTTGTACATCGGCTGTTGTAGGTAACGTAGGTATGTATCAAGGAAAAAATGAAGAGAGCACAGTATATACATCGTTAACCCGTTACCACGGGGAAAGCATACACACACTAAAGACACTAGGGATACTACAAAAACCAAAAAGGGAAGGGCAAAACAGTCCGAGATATTTTTGGATACATCAGGATGGTGGACAGTGATATCGTAGAGGGAGCGTTGCACAACGACAGTTGAAAATCTAATTTCATAGCGGAGTGTAGCTCCCTGTGATTATCCCTGAATGAGCTGAAGGACAAAACGACGAAAGAAAAGCACGCACATATCCTGGCTTGCCAGTCTCCACTCCCTGTAGCAAGCAGACCCCCCGTGGGGCTCAAATCGATTGAAATGACCGAGTTTTTGTGGCCTTGCAACATGCATTGCACCGCAGCCGTCTTGGCGTCCCAAAATTGGACGCCTCTGTCTTTAGAGCCTGACACGACCCACTGGCCGTCGTGTGACACAGCAACAGAAAGAACGTAGTCCTGGCCCACGGATTTTAGTTATGATCATTAACATATTCCACCAACCCTTCAACGCACCTTGTGGCCCGTAAAATTCATGGTACATGGACTGGTCTTATCTCCATCCCTTTTCACGACTGCACCTGATCCTGGAGTGCCAGGGCCTGTCACGCCTCCAGGACCGGTACTAGGACCATCTTTCCTCTTCGTCCCATTTGCTGTGGTGCTCCCGCCTGCACTTGAGCCAGGTAGCACGAGGCCACTCACGTCCCAATACTTGAGAGTCTTGTCCAAACTGCCACTGACGAGCCCCTTGCCGTCGGGTGTAAAGGCAACGCTGTAGACACTATCTCTGTGTCCTCGTAGGCGTTCTACGAGCTGGCCCGTGGCGACGTCCCAGATACGGACAACCGTATCAAGGGAGCCAGCGGCGACAAAGTGGCCGTTGGGGGAGATGGCGACGGAGGTGACGCCTGCGTCGTTGTTGAGCGAGTCGGGATCGTTGATAGTCAGTACCTGCGTGGGATAGTTAGAGGTTGCCGATGATGAATAATAAAAGGACATGTACCTTGGGAAGGGTTTCAGCATTGACCATGTCCCATATCCTAGCCGTCTTATCACCTGATCCCGAAACAATCAAACGCCCATCCAGAGAGAAATCAAGAGAGTAGATTTCTTGTTGATGGCCATCAAACACGCGAACGATTCGTTTTTTGGCAATATCCCAAATCTATATGCGTGAAGAGAGTAAGAAATCGTATCGTAGAGAAAGACAAACCGGAAACGTACCCTGATTTGTTTGTCTTCTGCACCCGTAGCTAACAGTTTGCCATCTGGACTAAAGCAGACACTGCGGATATACAAATCACCCGCTTTCCCAGCCGTCTCGTCAGTCAGAACGCTAAGCGCCGACATGAACACACGGCCACCACTTTTAAATTTAAGAACAAAAAAAAAACTCACCAAGTCTTGGCGCCCGTTTTTGTATCGTAAATTTGTGCTGTTCTATTACAACCTGTTGCCAAATATTTTCCATCTGCAGAGAACCTAACGCAGCATACCACACTGTACGAGAGGATTAGCTACCCGTATACAGGAAGATGGTCACGGTCCAAGCGCACCTCTCATGTACAAGGTTATGAACGAGCTGAACATCGAGCATCCGGTTAACTTTGGGGTTGAACACCGCATACCAGTCTGATCCTTCTCGTTTGTACTCAGCGGGTACAGTATGAAGGTCAAGTTCATCAGGGAAGGGGTTTCCCATGCCACCTTGGTGAAATTTTTTTTTCAAGACATATGATCATCGACGTAACAGCGACGTACCCTGAGACGGAGGAGCTACAGACTGCGGTGGAACAGCTGAACCAGGAGGACCGTGTACACCAGGACCAGTGATACCGACCATCATCCCATCACGGTCCCTGTCCCTATCCCTTTCTCGTTCTCTCTCCCTGTCGCGTTCCCTATCACGCTCACGTTCGCGGTCTCGTACACTCTCTCTATCCAACCTGTCTCTATCCAACCTCTGTTCACGTTCTCGCTCCCTTTCCCGCTCACGCTCACGGTCCCGGTCCCGATCTCTGTCCCGTTCCCGGGCCAGTTCGCGTTCGGCCCGCTCTCGTTCTCGTTCTCGTTCTCTCTCCCTCTCTCTTTCCCGTTCCGGCATATATGGTGTTGGGACGTTTGGGACAGCAGGAATGCTAGAACCAGTAACAGATATACTCGCACTCAAAGGGCCTGTTGGCGTTCCCAGCACGCCGACAGCTATAAAAATCAGCATAAGCGATTATCACCATAATGCGGTGCACAACACAGGCATACCCGATCTATCCGTTTTAATCCTGTCCGTTTTATGCCTCTTGGAGTCCCTCTGATCCGGCGTCGGGCGATCCCTATCGGACCTATCCCTCGAGTAGTACGAGTCAGCGTATGGTGCAGATCCAGGACCGACTGGACCAGGTTGAGATGGATGAGCGCCTGGAGGTGGTTGAGGAATTGGACCACCACCGGGTCCAGGTGGTGCCCCCAACCCGACGACAGAGCCAGGACCAGGACGTCCGTGGGCAGATGGAGGAGGGCCTGGGGGAGGAACGCCAGGTGGGCCAGAGTGGCTGCCGTGATGCAGTGGTTGGGAGGTACCAGCGCCCCCAGGCTGGGATGGCGACACCCCAGGTGGTGGTTGTGACTGTTGTTGTTGTTGTTGCGGGGCTGATTGTTGCGAGACATGTACGTGTTGAGCGGCTGCTGCTGCTGCTGCGGCCACAGCCTGAGCCTGAGCTTGAGCCTGCTGCGCGACATCCGCTCGCAAGCGGGTAATCTCGTCGTCATACTGCTGACGAATTTTGTTATGAGCACCTTCGAGGTCGTAGAGAGCTTGTCGGATAAGGTTGAGCTCGGTGACCTGGGCGGCAACTTTGCTCTCGAGCTCGTCGCGCTGGGAGCGGACGATGTTCATCTCGCTGATGAGGAGGTCATGTTCTTGGCGGATGATCTCGAACGCTTCGTTTAGCCTGGTTTGGTTGTGTTGAGGAGGAGGGCCGGCTTGGTTTGGGGGGCCGGTGGGTTGGAGGTTTCTGTGCTGGATTGTGTGGGGTGGGGTGTCAGATAATAGGGCGGAAAATAAAGGAGAGAAAGAAAAAAAGGACGGACGTTGTATATGCTGGCGGAAGACATGGGAAGGGGGCGGTGGTGGTGGTGGCACGCAGAAGCAAGCAGACTGTCTCTCACTCTCTCACACGTGTCAAACTTGTTTAGCCGCCGGTACTTTTCAGCACTGCCCTTATCAGATCTGTCATCCACCTTTCCTCTCTCTTTTGATATGTGACCGTAAATACACACGATGCCCCAAAAGGGACATACGGAAGCATGAAACGTTACTAACGTTACTGGCCTCCGCCTATACAATGATCAATGATTGGTAACATGTCTCCTTCATTCAGGCGGCGGTTTTTCTTATCCCCGCTCAGGGCTCTGCAACACTCTGCGTACATGACGTCAGCAACTCTTGCCAATCGGCTTAGTCACGGAACGAGATGGGACATAGCCAAATCCCTGAAAACACTGAATCATCCATGGATCGTTCTCGTGGCTATGGGTGATGTTGCACTGCATAGTAATGAGCTTAGGACACAGTTCAAGACAGATAATGGTACTCAATAAATAACGCTCAAGATTGTCAAGGGCAAGGCCTGCCTCGGACAGCTGCCGTTGTTACGCTTCAGGAAGTCAAGAGCGAAGATCAACGCGAGCTCGCTACCCCCACCAGCGGTGCCAAAACCAACTTGTCAGTGTCCTCTAAGTTAAAACGGCTTTCTTGATGGGTACTATTTAGCAATGATAAGTATGGGGAGTAGCGTCGCCAATGGGATGGAGGCATCCATGGCAACAAGTCTACCCAGATGCTTAGGAAGAGGGCCAAGGCCGCCTGTCAGAATGTTGCTGCCGCTAGCTCTGGCAATCTTTAAGCTTCACATATGCTATTGTTGCCTAATCCAAAAGCGCAAATCTGTTATGTATGTAGGCGGTATCGATGTGAAACCATACTGTTATTCCCGGAAGTGTTCTGTCCAAGTGATCACCTATTCAAACACCTAATGTCCAGGATGCCAACGTTTGTACCTTACCGCATCTCTATGCATTCTCGATATACCCTGTACCATTTACAACCGCATAGTGTATCATCCGACACGAATATAACAGTGATGCCCACAGCCAGCTGGGCAAGGATATGCCGATCCTCCTCTTGCTAGTGATTCGTGTAAAATAGTATCTGGGTGGGGTCTGGCCTCTGGGAGGTGCACTCCGCTTCCAGATAGCGGCTTAGATGGGCGATGGAAGCCATAGTATTCTCTGTGGCACCTTTCATGTGTGCCATGTTTGCAAACAGGACATTGAAAGAACAGCGTTAGGACCGGTAACCGACTAGCAAAGCACGAAGGTTGATTTTGAACATGTGATGTGTAATATGGTAAAGCTTACCAGATAGCACAAGACACGTAAGTCTTGCATGTAAGACAATAAGAGTAGCCACCCTTCGCCGCGTTCCCATCTGGCAATCGACCAGAAGGTTTAAGTAAAGGTTTGTGGCACCTTCCGCAAGATGTGGAGATACTCGTATGTGTCTTTTTACCGTTGACAAATCAGATGGGACACAATACCAGATGAAAATCTCACCATCGTAGAGTCTTGAACATCTTTCAGCTGGCAATGCTTACGCACGTAGGCAGAGCATGCAAACAACTTCAGACGGTCCAACTTATCTGAGCAACAATCATTTGATCAACAACAAAAGGTCGTGATCAAGTTGACACACCGATATAGGCATCAACAAAGGTAACGCTTCGTTTAGCGCTTATCAATAGCTCTGAACGAGCAACGATAGCCAGCATAGCACACAATTGAACATCACCCTATCGTTTCATTGAGAAGTAGAACTCCGATAATGTATTGAATTTGACAAACGTTATCTGCAAGCATTTCCAACGCCTGGCGAAGTATTTGCACGCAACCATCCCTGATCCGCTTCTCCTCCATTTGCACAATCTGAAACATTCGTTCTGTGAAATGATCGAAAGTCATTACAACCTCCTGCTTCGAGTCGCTGACTGGGAGTGGGATGGTCGCTTCTGGTAGGCGCGAATTCAACTCGCGCATGGTGCCTTCTGCTTTTAGTGCACCGTCTTCCACCTCTGGATACGTCAGATCGGCCGCGACGACAGTGCGAACGCTGCTGACAGAAATTTGGCGCGTAAGGCCACGTTCTGCCGCGGCGGCGGCTAAGGAGGCAACCGTCGAGCTGCGGCTCCTGGACTTGTACCGTGCTGACAGCCTCCTTCCATTTGAGAACCTCCGTGACGCTGATGTACGCCCGTCCGAGTCAGAATCCGTCGACTGTGGTGACGGGGAGGTGGCCTCATCGTCGTTGGCCCCACATTCCTCGTCCGTCCAGCGATGCTTCCCTGCGATTCTGGACAAGGGACTAGGAGCGGCAGTGACCGACCTCTGTAATTGAAACGTTGGTGATGCCAAAGGGGCACGTATGTTTGTCTCATCATCACTCCAATTACCAGCCGTACCAGCGCTACCAATGTCGCTATCATTTCCAGACGAAGAATCCGAGTCATCCAAAGCATTCTCGCCGACGTGTCGAAGACTTGAACTAGAGATGGATTTATCCTTCTCTATTGCCAAAGAGGGCGTGTTGAGTGCAGAAGGTGGAATCGATGGTCGACGATAGTTTGATGGACGTCTCGCGGAAGTGTCCATCGAGCCACGTTGACTAAGGAAGGAAGGCCTGCGTGGTGTAATAGGGGGTAGGTGTGTGTGACCATGGCGGGGAGAAGAGGAAGCAGAAGAAGCTGGGGTTAGGTGGCGGGAGGCAGATCGAGATGAGCTACGGTGTTGGGCATATTTTGTGCTTTCAGCACTATTGGAGGAATTCCGACCAGGGCTGATTTTTTGAGGCTGATTGCTGTCAGGCGACCGGCCACTCAGGGGAAAGTATGACTGGGAGTAACGAGCGCTAGCCGGAGTAGGGAGTGGATGTGAGTTTATGCCTTGCGGACTAGCAATCTGTGACCTTATTGGGGGAACTTGTGGTATAACCTCTTCAAGGCAAGCAGCTAAAAGTAACCATAGTTGAGCACATTCTTCTTTTCCCTCTTCTATTGCAGCCTATCATTCGCCTTGATCAGCATGTGGCTTCGACAGTCATACTAAGAAACTCACTTGTGCATTCTTGATGCATATCGACTTTCGATTCTCGCCGATTAGAGTATACTTCCGTGCCAACATTTTGAACGCTATCAGGTCGGCGGTAGCATAGGGCAAAAGTTGAGCGCCGATGTTCTGGGCCTGTGGTCGTACTGGAGGATCTCCTAAAGCCTTAATGTGTAATCCAACTTTCTCTGTTAATGTCTTGAGCTCCGTGCGACTGACCGGATGTAAGTCCAACTCGTCAAGAGAATCAAAAGAACATACATATCATCATATGGAGCCTCGAACCGATGCTTGGTATCCGAAACGAATGTGATTGAGTTTGATGCCTCCCATGTTAGGGCGACCCTTGGTACGGCGTCAATAGGTTTAGAAGCATCTCTCAGATCAAATTGGGAGAAGCTGCCAGAAGAATGCAACGCCCATATAGCATGGGGATCGAAAAAATCAACGTCTGAGGATCATATCAACCCGCATCGAATCTTAATCAAGTCAATGCACAAACCTGTCAAGTTCCCCTCTGCTCCAGAACCGCGAATGGACCATTTGGCTATCCATCCTCTTCGGACGTCCCAGATTTCAATCGCATCATCTGCTGTTGATGAAGCGCCAGGAACCTTGACCTCGGGAGAAGGCGCACTTTGCATCTCACTCTCTAACCCTTGGCTTAGGTTATCTAAACCATGAGCACTCGCGGGACGCATGAGAAAAGACGGCATTGCGTTGGCGGACAAATGAGGCACATCCGTTTTTGAGGCGGCAAATTCTGGGTTCGAGACGACCGCGAGCTCGCACTCGTAGCCAGGACGCCATGAGACATGTCGGACTGGGTAGCGAGGATGGAGAACATAGGTGGGTTTGGAGGGGATATGCGATGCAGACCCGGGTGTGGTCATATCCCACACCTGCGATTGAGCAGTTACGATTGACAGGCTGAAAAGAAATATGGTGTTGCTCACCTTAACGCACCGGTCTAAAGCGCCACTGGCAAACCAACCCAGTCCGTTATCAACAGTC
The DNA here is from genome assembly GCA_000497225.1 of Amanita jacksonii TRTC168611. Classification (NCBI taxonomy): domain Eukaryota; kingdom Fungi; phylum Basidiomycota; class Agaricomycetes; order Agaricales; family Amanitaceae; genus Amanita; species Amanita jacksonii. The sequence continues at coordinate 8,816 of AYNK01000253.1, read as the reverse complement.
TGGGAACCATTCATTGCAGATGGATTACGCCATGAGAGACTGGTAACTGGTGTTGTGTGGGCAACTAGGAGCCTATCTAGTTGACCACGCTGGCCCATTTTGAGGTCCCATCTAGGTATTTATGAGGGGTTTGGTGTCCTTCCTACTTCCTCGTGACTGACCTATATATGCTACCATTATCAAGGCCTACGATAGCCTGAAGAGGTTGCCATAGGCTCGGAGAAAACGCGACACTTCTAACAGACGTTGGGTGATGAACCCGCATGAGGGACTTTGACATATCCCGCAGATCCTGGCTAAGAATTCAGAGCAGCGTAGGATCAGAAAATTGCAGTCATGCCCATATGCGCAAGTCCCCGTCCGCAGAGCCCGTCACACAATAATGATGCACGGAGTGTGAGATCGCGAGTTGGTTGATTGAGCGAATGTGGTCTTTAGTTCGTCTTTCTGACGAAAAATAAGTTCCTTATGGGATAAGTAGGATGTGGGCACACACCGAACTTTGCGGATCCCGCTCTGCCAATATCCCACATAATGAGTTCGCCATTACGAGCACTTGTGAATAATTTGTTGCTGAAGGCTATCCATGAGGGTGAGCCAGGATTCTAGGCACGAAAATTGACGAGATCCCACGTCCTCGTCCCCAAGCAATCCCTGTTGTCGCGCTTTCGACCTTGAGCCCAGAACCTTCCCAAAGATTGCGCGTCCCATCTATTCTGTGACCACCTTTGCCCACGACTGACCTAAATTCAGGGCTAGGTGGTAAACTTCCATCCGATATCCTCAATATCCGCAATGCTATGGAGTTGCTGTTAGCACGTGCAGTCCTTGCCGCGAGAGTGTCCGTACATTCTTTCCCTGCAACGGCACACCGAACGCCGTCCTCGCTCTTGGCGATACAACCGCCACCTGCAGAAGTTGCCCGAGGGCAGCGTACGAATCTACTCGGCCCTTTGTATCCATGCCATCTTGAGTCAGCATATATCTCAGGGTAGTTGGACAGGTGTAAAGGCGCGGTCATTTGCGTAGGTAGAGGTCCGAATATGGTAGGTATGTGAATCAAAAGGCTCCGCACGGCTCTATTCGGTCATTGACTCTGCTTTGCCTGACGTCTTTAGATTGAGTTTGATCTGTCAAGTTTCAAAAAAAGACTTTCTCGTCAGCCCAGTTGTGAGTCAGGGTACCATGACCGGAAGGCCGGAGTCTGAATAAGCGCTCTTACTCAGCAGACAAGAGATGTTTAGTAATCCGTTACCTGGGATACAAAAACAGCCCGCGGGCAAAGTTCTATTCCCTTTCCAAATCCCCCCGCAGCACTGTGAGTATCCTTTCCTGCTACAAGGAAACGTCAAGCCACCTTTCGCATCCAAAATGAGGCAATCTGAGGCTGGATGTGCATTTAGTTGGATGGATGCGTTGGGGAAAGGCTAGATGACGTTGCATATTGAAAATCTGGTTTTTAGAGTTGGCAACTAACGATCTGAGCCATGCAGACATCAAGGCAAGACTAAAATCAAAATGGGTCGCCGTCCCGCTCGCTGCTATCGCTACTGCAAAAACAAGCCTTACCCCAAGTCCCGCTACAACCGTGGTGTTCCTGACCCTAAGGTAAGCTGAATTATATATGAGTGAATGGTGAAGGCAGCATAGCTTATCGCTCCGTCAGATTCGTATCTTCGACTTGGGACGTAAACGTGCACCTGTTGACGAGTTCCCATTCTGTGCCCACCTCGTGTCCGACGAGTACGAACAGCTTTCTAGTGAAGCTCTAGAGGCGGCTCGTATCTGCGCCAACAAGTATGTTACGAAGACTTCTGGGAAGGATTCATTCCACCTACGTGTTCGTGTCCACCCATTCCATGTTCTTCGTATCAACAAGATGTTGTCCTGTGCTGGCGCCGATCGGTACGTAGGATCCAATTAAGGTTTCCATTTTGATCTTTTTTTTGACACGATTGGGCAGTCTACAAACCGGTATGCGTGGCGCATGGGGCAAACCATACGGGACAGTCGCCCGCGTGAACATTGGCCAGATTATCATGTCCATTCGGTGCAAAGAACCCAACTCGGCTGTCATCATTGAAGCTCTCCGACGTGCGCGTTACAAGTTCCCTGGCCGTCAGAAGATCATTGTGTCCAAGAAGTGGGGTTTCACAAACGTCTCCAAGGATGAATACCTCAAACTTAAGGAAGAGAAGAAGGTGATACAGTACGTATCGCCATCGTATAGCGTAATAATGCCCCGTTGACATAACATAAGGGATGGTGCTTATGTGCAATTCATTCGGCCAAAGGGCCCCCTCGAACAGAACTTGCGCAACCAACTTCGTGCCTAATTTAATGGCGTCATCATGTACCATATATACAGGCAATATGAAGTCTTATTTGGCATAAGAGAGATTGATGCCCTTTATTCACTACGCTGTCTGGACTCAATGGACGGTGGATAGGGGAAAGGGGGCAAAGATTAACTTGTTTCTAGTCCGTTCACTGATGCATCCGTGTTAGCACAGACGAACTTTGTGGACGATTAAACGACAATAATAAATCTTTTTATTAATTCACCAGAAAACTATGATGTAATGGCCATTTAGCTTGCGAGCTTAATCCACCTCCTCGTTTGCTCCTTGCCTTGTCCCTTCATCCTCTCTGTCGAGTCGCGTCTTGGCTGCCGAGGTCGAGATGCTGCCTTTTGAACGCTATCTTCAGGACCCCGGTTTTTCTTCCTACGACAATACACAGGACGCTCTCGACGTAGGGCCTACGACATTCTCGAACAAAGTCCAGCTTCAGATACCTCATTTCATGTACACAGGCCCTCCTACGCTTGCACCAGGTGGTGGTGCAGAAGTATTGTCCGTTGGCACGTTCAACCACAATGACGCTCTCGCTGCGTCCTGGTTTACCAATAATAATGGATTTTCTCCCGACGAGGCGTAAGTCTGTGTGCTTCTCTATACGTACAAAGGATTGACATATCTACCTTCCCAGATATCTATCTTCATCCCTTCGCTCATGCACTTCCCAGCTGTCTTATGGGAACGTTGATGAACAACACTCTGCACATCCCAACCTTGACATCTATCATTATGGCCTGACAGGTTCGACACTAATATCGGAGCCTTCACCTCTACAGCCACCGCCGCCGCAAGCGATGAACCATGATGATGATGATGTTCGTTCCCAAACTAGGGAGGATCAACCTTCCATGACCGAACATAGCCTCACGTTTGGAGAACCTACTAGACTTCCCGCACCTTCTCCGCTCGCTTATCCCGTTTACTCCGCCACGGGCTTTGATGTTCTATCCATTTTAGCTCGTGTTGCCTCGCGGTCTAACCCGCGGGTTGTCCTTGGCCCTGTGGACCTCACTTGTTCATTCGTCATAGTCGACGTTCGGCGACATGACCATCCCATCGTCTATTGCTCACCCAGCTTCTGTCGTCTTACTGGCTACAACGAGGCAGAAGTCCTCGGCCGTAATTGTCGGTTTTTGCAAAGCCCAGACGGCAGGGTTCAAAAGGGAGAACAAAGACACTTTACGTCTCCAGAAGCCGTTGCTCACCTGAAAAAGAACTTGCTCGCGGACAAGGAGTGTCAAACAAGCATAATTAATTATCGCAAGGGCGGCAGTGCTTTCATTAACCTTGTTACAGTTATTCCTATCAGCGGGGGCGTGTCAGGTTTACCTCATGAAGAAAACGATATCGTCTATCATGTTGGTTTTCAGGTGGACCTGACAGAACAACCGAATTACATCCTCCAGAAGCTGAGGGATGGCAGCCACATGGTCAATTATACCCAATCAAGATTCTCTAATGACTCGCTCCTGGGCGGATCAGTTTTGGGCGCAACAGGTGGAGCGAAGAAGGCACAAATTGTCCAGCCTCTTATCTCGAAGGAGCTCAAGAAGCTTCTAGCCCATACCGACTTTGTCCGGTCTATCCCTATCTCCAGTTCGACGACAGTTCCCCCCTTGACTACTTCCTCCGCCGACAAGGGTGATTCAACAGACTCTAATCAATGGCTCAGCCTTATGCTTCTAGAGACCTGCCCAGACTTTGTGCACGTTGTGTCCCTCAAAGGAAGTTTTCTGTACGTGGCCCCTAGCGTCCGAAGGGTGTTAGGCTACGAGCCAGAAGAGATGGTCGGTGGCAGCATAGCCGACTTTTCTCATCCAGAAGACATCGTGCCCCTTATGCGTGAACTCAAGGAGAGTAGTTCCACTGGCGGCGCTAGTTCTAGCGTACCGTCACTCCCTCAAGACGGCCCACAGTCTGCTCAGGTTTCGATAACGCCCAGGACCGTCGACCTCCTTTTCCGTGCCCGTACCAAGACTGGCGCCTACGTCTGGGTAGAGTGCCGCGGCAGGCTCCATGTTGAACCTGGTAAAGGACGTAAGGCCATCATTTTGAGTGGGCGTGCACGCGAAATGCCTGGGCTGAAGTGGGATGTGGTGCATCAAGCCGGTGGCCTGGCAAGGAGCGCGAAAAGTGACAAGGACAAGCGTCAAGAGGAAGAATTCTGGTCCATGCTTGCCGGGCAGGGCACGTTTGTCGTCGTCGGGTCGGCCGTGAAGGCCGTACTAGGCTGGGATTCGGCTGACTTGGTCGGGCACTACATCGGGAGTCTGCTATCCTGCGACGATACTTCAGGACTGCAGGACGAGGTAAAGAGGATGGGACGGGGAGGTGGTTTCCAGGAGCCGGTAAATAACGAAGGGAAGCCTCAAGAGAAAAGCGACTTTGGCGATTTTGTGCGGTTGCGATGCAGGCTGCGACGAGCAAACGGTGGATCGGTGGATGCGATGGTGGTATTGTATCGGCCTATGCGCGATGCGTTGGTCGATGCATCTCCGATGCCCGCCCAAAGTATCTCACCTTCGCATATCATCTGTCAGATCAAGCTTGACGATTCACTTCATATCGGGAGCGGCGGCGGTGGCGGCGGCACCGCCGCCGGGTCACTCTCTCCGTCGGATTCTTCATTATCGTTAGGTGCCTCGGCGCATCAACCAGAGGCGAACGTTTTCGACGAACTTGAGACAAGCCGCAATTCAAGTTGGCAATACGAGCTGCAGCAGCTCAGGTTCGCAAACCAGAGATTGGAGGACGAAGTGTGCCTTTGGGAGGCGCGGTTGACCCAACGTCAGTCTCGGGAGCCTAGTCAAGTTGTGGATGTGGGAGAGAAGCAGGCCCGAGACGGTGATTCGGAGCAACTACAGCACCAAGTTCAGCAAAGTCTATATGTATCGTCACCACAGCCCGCTCTGCACGGGAGTGTACAGGTATATCCATCGGACCAGACTCAGCTTCCCAGCCCGACTGCCGCCCACGTCAGTTGCCATTTTCCGCCACAAACTTTCGCTCTCCTAACTCAAGCTCAAGCCCCGGTTTCACCTCAACATTCCGATGGGCCAACTCAACAGCACCCGCCATATACTATACCTGCACAGGTGCCAGCGGTATCGGTGTACACGATAAACACCGTACAAGATACAGACTTGCACGAAACATGCATAGATCATCGCAGGAATCAGCACCGATATCCCCATTCCCATCAGACTTTCCATTCCCACTATTCGCCCTTTCCATATCACGTGCAACAGCAACAGCATCATCAGCGGCAGCAATCATATCCACCTTCGGCTTGTGCAGGTCATCAGATGCCGCCACCTTATTCTTCATATCCACATTCCCATTCACAGACGAGACTGAAACGATCTTGGGATAGTGCTCAGTATTCATGATATATCATGATTTACATGACTAATCTAGGAAACCGGAGATAGAGATATGTATAGTTAGTTTATGCCTCAGATGGCATTTGGTATTATTGTTATTGTTTAGACAGTGGAGGGTGAATGACAAACATGATTGTTTTTGTCATTGTTGATTGTTACAATCATTTCATGCTGCAAGTACAAATGAACACAGATTCCACTCCCTGGATATGGGGGAACTAGAATACAAAATATTAAGGTTCTCTGTATTGGTGTTTGATACCATTGGCCTTGGGGGAGATACTGCTGAATGCCTACCAAGGAAATAGTGAACATGCACAGATGACAAAGACACACAAGTTACACAAGTTTGTCCCTTTGTGTTATGGTCACTTGGGTAAAGTCTCTCAGGCAGCAACAAAGGCTCCTGGACAATAGGCAAGGAAGGGGTCTCAGTTCTCAAGCAAGGGTTGCACTAGGCTGTGACTTGATGTTGTATCCCTCCTGTAGTGGAGGCGTCTAACTCAGCAGTGACAAGGCAAGCTCAAGGAGGGGAGACAATGATTGTATACAAAGCTAGGGAACTAAGGGAGAATACATGGGGTTTATATAGACAGAGGAATGCTAAATATAGAAGGGGACACATCAGCAAAAGGACATGTCTGTTATGAACTATGGGCCCCATTCATTTTCCTTCATGCATTCTATTACATTTCTCTACTTATCCCTTCTTGTTTCATTAGATTTCCTTTTATGGCACTTTATGGAATGTTCTACAGCCTTCTGGAACATTCATGGACATTCTCCACAAGTCCTCAGACTTCACAGACTTGTCTAGAATGATGACGCATCCTTTCCATTGCACTGATGTGTCTCCTTCCATATGGAGATAGCTGATGCATCCTTTCTGCTGACATGTCCCCTTCCATATTTAGCCTTCCTCTGTCTATATAAACCTCATGTATTCTTCCTTAGTTCCTCAGCTTTGTATACAATCATTGTCTCCCCTTCTTGAGCTTGCCTTGTCACTGTTGAGTTAGACGCCTCCACTACAGGAGGGATACAATGTTGAGTCACAACCTAGTGCAACCCTCACTTGAGAACCGAGGCCCCTTCCTTGCCTATTGTCCAGGAGCCTTTGTTGCTGCCTGAGAGACTTTACCCAAGTGACCATAACACTCTCATCCTGCTCAGTCCAATGTGACTTCTCTTTTCATGCTGGGGCTACAGAGGGTGCCTGTGTATCATGGCTGATGGCTGACAATGGCTGCTTAGCTGAAGAACAAGTCATGGAGGAGCAGCAATGTTGAGCCTGGGGCATGTCAAATGCTTGGCAACTGTTACAGTTGAACACTTCTCTTACTACATTATGCTTACCTTTATTTCAGACTTACCTTTGTCCATTGACACATTCACTTTACATATGCTTACTCATTCCTTTATCATCCTATGACACCATATGATACCATACTTATGCCATAGCTTACATGTCCTGGTATCTGGGGACTTGTAGATTACACATCCCACTGTCAGGGGACTTTTCTCTTATGTATAAAATACTACTGGAAATACACACTAAGCTCTCAGCTTAGTATTTACAGTCAAACTGTGCATACTCTTGAGGATCTGATTAATAACAAGTCTCTCAGACTTGTAACATTAACTCAGAGAATCATAAACCATATCTGATACAGTTTATGATTCACTGAGTTAATGTTACAAGCTGAGAGGCTTGTTATTAATCAGTTCCTCAAAGTATGCACAGTTTGACTGTTAATACTAAGCTGACACTTAGCTTGTATTCCCAGTAGTACTTATATAAATGAAGGAGGTCCCCTGACAGTGGGACATGTAATCTAAGAGTCCCCAGATACCAGGACACATAAGCAATGGTGTCATATGGTATCATAATGGTGTCATAGGTTTATAAGCATGGGTAAGAAGGAATGTGTAATCAGATAAAGAATAGTCTGATGAAAGAGTAAGTATAATGTAGTAAAAAGGGAAAAAGAGCGGTCAACTGTAACAATATCAGCAACAACATGTCAAAGCTGAGTTTGAAATGTATTATAAATCATATTACATAATAGTGCAAAATACCAAGCACACATCATGTGCTTGGCTTCCAAACAGAGCCTTATGCTTTCCTTTATCTTTTACTTGTATTATAAAATTATGGGAACTTTTATCCTAGTAAGAGGGCAATGTTACAGTTGAATGCTTTTACCCTTTTACTACATTATGCTTGCTATATTTTGGACTAACCTTTGTCCTATGACACATTCTTTTTATCTTATGCTCATTCATTCATTACTCATCCTATGACACCTTATGATACCACTATGATACCATAGCTTATGTGTCCTGGTATCAGGGGACTTCTCTTCCTACTTATATAAACTACTGGAATATACTCTAAGCATCAGCTTAGATTTTACAGTCAAACTGTGAATACTTTGAGAGACTGATTAATAACAAGTCTTCTAGACTTGTAACATTAACTCAGTTGATCATAAACCATACCACATAATGTGTATCAGTACCTTGTTGACATGAGTGTTATATAGTCAGGAAATATCTTTGACAACCTCCCTTCTGTTATGAATAATGGCCCCATTTCATTTACTATTCCTTTACATACTGCTTCATTTCTCCACTTGGTTACCTTTTATAGATACTGTTCTATATCTTTCTGGATCCTTCTAGTACATTCACACCCAAGTCTGTTATCCCCATGGAGCTGTAGAAGCTGCATAACTGCGCCCATGGCTGCAGTGTCTGCGCTGGAAGCTCTACCTAGCAAAGGGAGTTCATAGACTTACAGTGCTTATGTGGTTGCAAGAAGAACTAAGGTATATTCATCAGAATGCTTCTACTTATATACATGTTTCTATGCTATTATTATAATATGTAAAACATGTATCGTGTGGCTGATACATGAAGTAATTGTACTATGTGGCTGACACACTCTGGCAATAATGAAATGGCTGATACACAGAACTTATTCCATTGTGGCTGACACATGGAACTATTAGTGGAACTAATAGTTATCTAATGGCTGTAATGTTGAAGTGAAGCATATTGTTGCCTCTGC